>PVHY01016520.1:0-33569 GCA_004024945.1 Uropsilus gracilis
CACCAGACCCCGCCCCCTCAAGCCCGCCAGGCCCACCAGGCCCCGCCCCCTTCCGCCCCAGGCCCCACCAGGCCCCGCCCCTCCCAGGCCCCCGCGCGCGGGCGGCGGGGCGGAGCCGAACGGGGCTGCGGGGGCGGGGCCGGGCCGGCAGCGACGTGCTAACGTCAGCGCGCGGGGCCGCCCCACGCGTCGTCCGGCGCGGAGCTGGCCGGCGCCGGCCGCTGTCGCTCCCTTCGTTGCGTGAGCGGCGGGGCCCGTCCGCTCCCTCCGCCCTTCGCCCTTCGCCCGGTCCGGGCCTCGGCGGACCGGCGCCGGCGCGTCATGGAGCCGTCGGCGCGCCCGGCGCGGCCCCATTGAGCCTCGGCGCGGCGGCGAGCGCGGCTCGGTGTCACCATGCCTACCCGTGAGTGGCCGGCGGCGGGGCGGGGGGCGGCGGGGCCGGGGCGGCGGGGCCGGGGCGGCGGGGCCGGGGCGGCGGGGCCGGGCGAGCCGGGGAGGTCGGGAAGCGCCCGCCCTCTTGGTTTCGTTTCGGCGGGCGGGGACGGCGCGAGCCCGGGGCACGGACGGGGAAACTGAGGCACGAACGTCCGAGACGCGGCGCTGGCACGGCCGCGCGCCGGGGTCCCCTGGGCGCCTGCGAAGGCCGGCTGCTCCCCGCCGTCCGCGGGCGCCGTGCAACTTGGGGAGACGCGGAGGAAGAGCCGCGGCCCCCGCCCCGCTCACTTCCTGGGCCCGGCCCGGGTTCCTGCCCGGGGGCCCCGGCTCGGACTCCGCCCCGCGTGGCACGTCGGGGCTGCACGCGCTCCTGGGGGACTTTGGCCGGTGGGATGCCCCCGAGCGAGCCTGTGGCCGCGGGACCACCTGCCCCAGGTCACCTGGCGGCTGGTTCCGGGTGCTGGCCTAAGGCTCTTCCCTCTGGGGTGGGGCGTCCCGAGCTCGGGCCCCCGAACCCCTGGGTTACTAATGAGTGTCCTGGGTGGTTTTTGAGGGCCCTTCAAGTTTGGAGGGGTCGCAGGCTATTGGGGGGGCGTTTGGGACAAGCAGTCTAGCAGCGCCCTGCTGACCACCTAGTTGACTGGGGTCCGAAACCCCGTGTCTGGTCTGGACTGGGGTGCAAATTAGGGAAGCGCCCGGTGACGTTTGACCTGAGGTTCTTTGCAGACAAGCCTCTTTGGAGTTAAGTGTTCCACTCTTGCCGTAGGTTCCCGATTGATCGATCTTTCTTAGAATTCACGGCTCCCAGTTGTCCCCGGTTCTGTAGACTTCGGGGTCACTGGGTTTCCAGATCAGCTGCAGAGGCCTTAGTTTGTCTAATGGTGGGCAAAGAGGAGTGGGTTCCTGAAAGCTAGCAAGGCTCCTGTCATGTCACGTGGTGGCAGATCTTCAGATCAGCTTGATGTAAATAGTCTTGACATCAAGGTCGCTTTTAACATCTCAGACCCTTGGGTTCATGGGATTTTGCTCAGATTCTTGGGTTCTGTATCCGGTAAATCACTGCTCTAGAAGTTGAGGTTTTGTTCTGCCAGAAGGGAGGACGGGCAGCATCCTTGTCAGCTCATCATCTCTAAACTCACTGTTTACCTCCAAGTTCACTGTTTATTCTTGGTCTTTAAATTACTCGGTGAATGTGTGAGACCAGCCCCTCTGTTAGTCTTTCCTTTTTTAAGAAAGCAAAGGGCAGGTTCATAAATACCAGTTCTTCAAAGTTTAGGCTTTAGGTGGAATTTATTGGTAAATGGCAATGCAGGCGTCTGGTGAATTTAAACAAATTTATAGTTTTATTCTAAGGTTATTTAATAACTTCTCTTGAGTGGCCGCAGAGAACCTGTGCCTTTGAAAATGTGTGATTTCCTTTACAACATACTGTGAGGATGAGCAGGGTGTGTTTTGCATAGTTACGCATCAAGATTTCACGACCCGGCTTCGATGCAAGTGAAGTGTTATTCAGCCTGGTGTTACTGTTTCCTGTGAGTTTCCGTGATTACGTAAAGGTGAGGTGCTGTTTGGTGGTCTTGTGTGACATGAGGGGTGGTCATATTGCCTCTTCTCTCCCTTTACGTTCTGAACTATCAGCTTTGCTGGGATGGTGCGGTGGAGCTGGGTGTAGAATAAATTTCCATCACATTCAGTACTTAAGGAGAGACAGCAAAGTTATTATCTTCTTTTGGGGTATTTTTATTAAGAAATCCCCTTCCAGATAAACTGCTTTCTTTTTTTTAAATGTCAGCTAAGTTAAGAGCCTCATGTATAAGCTCAACCAGGTAATCTTCAAGGGGTTAATAAGAATGAATGTAATACTTTTTATAAAATTGAGACTGTTGAAGACCATCACCCAGCTCTCTCGGGCTCTGTAATTCAGAACTTGACCTTTGGTCCCAGTCGTGAAATTACTCTGCTGCTGTTTTGTTGCTTGGTTAGTACAAGATGCTCTCAAGCATGGAGACTGGTGCTGAGAAATAGATAGTGGAGAGTGGTAAACCCCTAAAGCGCCTGCGCATCTCATGGATGGTGACAGTCCTTCTCTGGCCGTATTTTGGAGTCTCGTTGACTCTTTTTTAGAACGCAACTCTCTGGAAGCCTGCCTGCCAGGAAGCCACTCTGACAAAAGGATAATTGTGGTCCTGTTGCTCAGAGTTCAGCTAATAGTTGGCAACAGCCACAGACCGTCTAGATGAGCTTTTCAGATCTAGTCCGTAACTTAAAATCTGACATTTTTCTCTAAGGAGAAAATTGTGTCATCTTCCTCTGTTGGACGAACCATTAAGGAACATTTTAATCCTAAGGATTTCAAACCCTGAATCAGCGTTTGACTGGTAAATGTTAAACCTGCTTCATCTGATAATTTTATTTTATTTTGTATATCAGGAGACACAGATGTCATCCCTATAATCAGTTACAATTACCCATAGGTAATGCTTGTTTTCCCCTGACACTAAGTTGATAATTTACCTTTTTCTCCCTCCCCTCGAGATAGTTAGACCAAAATTCGAGCTTCCAGGAAAAGTTCACGTTTTTGTTCTTGTCTCTGACCTGTCACAGCAATTTGTATGAAGGTGGCTGTGGATTCTGCTGTGTGCTAAGTAGATGCACAGACTTAAGCTGTTTAATAAACTGATAGGAAAGGGGTTCCTTAGTCTGAAAGCCTTACAAAATTGGCTTTCATACAGGCCCAATAAAATATGCTGTCATTGTATATGAAAGTTAATGTACATTGGCGTAAGGAAACTGAAACTCTTAATCATTATTTGTTGTGTAACTATGCTCACAGTGGTTGTTTGTGGCTATGCTCGCTTTTCACATTGAACTCCTGGCCAGATTTGTCGTCTGGGCGGGTTTGTCAGTTCTGTGGTGATGTGGTCACTCCATGTTTCCTGCCTCTGTTTCCCATGGATGCACTACAAGGCGTGGATGCTCTTTGAAGTGTTTCCTCTTAGAAGCACATCACAAGTAGGCAGGACTTGGCCAGTCATATTACTGGCTTGTGAGGCTTTTGTTATTTTGTTCACATTCTCTCCCTTTCTCATCTCTTCTGCTCACCCCCATCCCCATCTCCCATTTCCCCTCCCTCCAGCCCCACTTCCCAGCTGCAGTGTGTATTTCCACAGTTACAGCGGAAATCTCATCTTCCAGCATGTTCCTGCTTCTGGGGACATACAGATGCTCTAAATGGGTGTTGGTGGTGGGCAACAAAGCTGACAGAGAGAGGAGCCGTTTAGAAGTTTTTATATATTATATTTTATATTTTTATATATAAAATATAAGACATTTTATATTTTATATGTTTAGAAGTATTTATATACTGTGCAGTTAGCTTGTTTGAAACGGAGTTACAGTTACAGTGTCTATTTTATCCATGTTGTAGCTTGGGTAACTCTGACTGCCAGTCCACAGTGGATCTGAGTGACTTCCCAGGTTTTAGTACTTTGAGTTCACGTGTTACCTGCCCGGTCATACAATCTCTTTCTTAGTTGTTTCACTACCACCATCCCGTACTCCTCCTCCTACCCCTCGTTTAGTTTGTGTAAGTATTTTACTTTGTCCAATTGTTAGTTATCTGAATGTCTGGTATTGGTTATTCCTGTCATTCTGACTTGCTTTCTGCATGGGATTTCCATGAACTCTCTCCAGTTTGCTGCATTTTGACCCTTCTTACAGCTGAATTTTGACCTATTCCAGAGTGAGGGCAAACCACATCTTCTTGATGCATTCTTCTGTGAGGGTTGTTCTGCCCCTGCCCTGGCTGTTGTAGGGAGTGCTGCAACAAGCAGTGTGGTGCTTAAGGGTTTTGCATGGGTGGTTTTGTGTTCTTTGGATGACCAAGAGTGAGATTGCTAGGTTTCTTTGCATAAGGAGTGAGCCAGTCTACGTTCCCACCACAGCGTAGTAGGGTTTCTCTTTCTGCTCATTCTTTGCAGCACTTGTTGGGAGGATGCGTGGGCCTTGCAGTATGTGCCATTCTCATGAGCATGAGATGCTGTCTCCTTGTGGTTTTCATTTGCATCTCCCTTATTGGAAGTGTTCATCAGCGTTTTTCTGTGTCTCTCTCCGCCTTTTGGATATTGCCTTTGGGGAGTTGTCTCTTCATATCTGCTGCCCACTTACTAATCCAGTTGTGTGTTGTCAACTTGTGTAAACTTTGTATGCATCGTTTACCTGTTTTCTCCCATTCACTTGGGTATCTTTCTAAGTGGCTATCTATTTAGGGCATATGCACAGTTTCAGCTTACTGGTTACCTTTATGAAAACATAATGTGCTCGTAGTTATAGGAATTAACTATTGAATTCTGATTGTACACGTCCTTGTTTCATCTCTTGAGGAGGGAGGGTCTGCGTGACACATAGAGAGTCCAGGCCTTGGAGCACCGTAGATGTGGACGGTGAGTGTGCTGCAGTTTAGAGCTGGCTGGAACTGCGTGGGTCTGACTGCAAATACCGGGTCAGACTGCAAATACCGTTTCCTTTTGCCCCCACACGGCGCTGCTCTGGGCAGGCAGGAGTTGATCTGCAGCCGTCAGATTCCATCCGTTTCTTTTAACATACTCTTTCTTTTAACATACTGGTTTTGCTTCTGTCTGATGAGTGATACCTGCTTGGTGAATGTTGAACAAAGGAACTGTTAATGGAGTCAGAGGAGTTAGGTTTTGCTACTAAGTTATTTACCATAACTTAAAATAGCTTTTTTTTTTTTTAACAATAAAAGTGTTATAAAAGTATTACAGTTTATGATTAGGCTCTTAGATGCTTGCCTGGAGCGCGTGGGAGGCCTGTGACAAGAAAACTGAGGCCTGCAAATCAGAGCTTCTCGAATTTTACCCTATTGTTTTGAGTCAGATATTTTTTATTTGACATGGGGGTTGATCAACCCAGGGGGGTTGATCCTGGGTTCTCCTGGCTGGTCTCTGGCCTCTGCCCACTGAAAGGTGGTGATAGTGGTGATGATGGTAGTAAAACCACTGCTTCCCAAGCTCATATTTAAATATGCGGAGTTGGAGTGCAAGCTGTGACAGAGGCAGGCCCCCTTTCTCGGTCAGCTTCCCTGCAGCCTGCCTGCCCTGCTCCCTGATTGCCTGAGAAGGGAGGAGACCAAGGTACTGATCCAGTTAGCAGCAGTCTCAGGGGAGGGCTTCGCCTCGCCCTGACAGGCGCTGACCCTGTCATACCCTGAGGGAGCCAGAGCCAACAGGTTCTGTCTTCTGTGTCTCACTTGCCCTCTCAGAATTCCCAGACAGTTCTAAATACTTCTTCATCGTATACCACCTGGGCTATAGCGGGCCCAGTAGGAGGAGGAAATCCAGCCTTTCGGGGCACTTGGTTTGCCTAGACTCCCACTGTGGGTGATTTGGAGTGAGTGGGCAACTTCAAACAAAAATAGCTCCAGCCATCTTTCTTTGGTTTCGAGGGCTGTGATTTTCAGTATCTCCTCTCTGCCCCCTCCCTTGCCCACACGTCCCTATAAAAGGAAAGAAAGTCCTTTGTGTGTTGGGAGGCAGAGGCCATTTTTTCCTGAGTCAGATGAAGGTTCTAGTTGTTAGGCTGAAGCCACATTTCACCCTTACTGTGTAGCTCACCCTGGAATGGGCTAATGCCAGGTGTCATTCGAGTTTCTGCAGTCGAGGGACGGACTGAACTGGACACCTGGCTCCTGTGGCTTATCATAGTTTCCCTTTAGCGTGTTCACTGCCCCTGTCCTCCGTTAGGTGCCATGAGGTCGCTTGATGCCAACTTTTGTTAAGGAGGGAATCCTTAGCCAGTCATTTGTGTTGTGCTTTGAATCGCAGTGTTCCTATGTGAAGGGCCGCCCCACAGCGAGCTCTGCTTTTAATGCCGGTAGCGTCCCACTGCAGAGGTGCTCCAGACGGTGGTCGTAGAGAGGTTTGATGTCACTGGGGGAAACTGGTGCCTGACATCCTCAGGCTTCGAGAGAAAGACTCGGAAGGTCCCCGTAATGCAGCCTCCTTACAGGAGGAAGAGCAGGCCACCAGAAGACACATGCTGGTTGTTCACTCTGGGGTCTCTTCACTGTTACCGCTTCGTGTACCAATTTTGGGAGTTTGCTGAAAGCCACGATCGCGCCCAACCCCCCCTCCCCCCAGTGCACACTGTCTGGTGAAAGTTGTGGACAGTTTCCATCTAGAGGTTGAAAGGCTCACCCTGGGGCAGTGGTGATCACCGGAAGGACAGCTGTTCTGTGCTGGGATGCTGCACCTCAGGGTGTGGAAGAATGTCGTTGTTGTTTACCTGTATTTCATGCCGCTCTGCTTCTTCACCTTTTAGTCCACTCCAGCTCTGTACATGCTTTTTACCGCTTCTTTCCCCCATTTCTATGCTAATGTATGAGCTTCGATTATAGTAGAGGTGACTCTTCAGTAAGGTCTCTCTAAGCATCTGAAGGGGATTCATTTGAGAATTGTAGGATCACCAGAGAAGGAAAAGTGAGATAGTAAAGAATCTTGTAGCTGAAAAAACAAAAACAAAAACAAAAAAACCCCACTTGATTTGGTCAACAAGAGAAACATGAAAACAGTGTAATTCAGGGTGCCTTGTGACTGTAAGGGTGATGCTGGCACCCAGGTCCCTGAATGGGGTGGGTGTGCTCACCCCTGTGCACGTTACTCTGTGTCATCGGGGTAGAATGATATGGGGGGAGACGTTGAACAAATTTGTGACTAAAGATTCAAATTGAAGGATTCAAAATTAATACCAAATATGAAACATCAGTATTTGTAGCATTTATATAATTTAGGAAGCAAACACACTAATTCTGTGTGCTTATAAAAATCTAAGAACAAAAGATTGGTAGATAAGATTGGGGGGATGATTTGATTTCATTAATAAAGGGATACTAAAGTAATTTTGGATTGTTAGAGTACCAGAAGTACTGTAATTATAAAGGGCAAGGGTGTTGAGTTGTGAGAGAAAAACCTGAAGTTTAAATTGTGCAACTTTGGGGGAAGGTCGTTTTGCCATCATTTGGGAACTGCTGTAATGATGGTAAGCTTGTCAGCCCAGTGACTTGACTTTCGGGAATCTGTTCTTTAAACTGACTAAAAACATAGATTTAAGCCAAGGTTTGTACCCTGAGCTAGCTCATGGTACGTATAAAGCAGTGAAAACCTGGAAACTGTAATACCCAGTAATGGGGAACTGAATATCTAATATCCTAACAACAGAATGCCATGTTACTTACAAAGGTGTTGAGGTCATTAACTATTTTTTTTGTTTTCTAGACTGTGTATTGTTAGCATATGTTCTGTAACCCGAAAAAATGCCTGATTTTTTTCTAGCCTTAACATAACTTTTAAAAATAATTCTTTGCAAAAACCTGAATGAAATGTTAAAATACTGTCATTAACTGGTTCCTGCTCGGTACCATTAGAGATCATTTTAAGTTGCTTAGTATTGTCCATGTATGTGGAAGCAGGGATACTTAGGGAAATAGTACATTTGTTGTGTGATTGGCATCACATTCCAAGAAATAAAAAAAAAATATGATTGACTTTGAGCATTGCTTGATGAATTGTTAATCCTGAATAGGAAGTAAAATAATGGGGCTTCCCCCACTTAACCACTGGTACATTAATTTAAAAGGAGGTAGAGTAACTTCTGATTTATTAAGTGATGGTTTCAATCTTAAAAACCTGAGAAAGGTTGAGATGAGTCATTTTGCGTGGGCTTAATTTATTGGATAGGTTCTTTTTGGGAATGATTGTGTCATATAGAATGAACACACAATTCTAGGGAAGTATGATCACAAATGAATGTTGGCAATTTCTCCTATGATTAATATGTCAAACCTGTCAAAATTCTGTCATCTTTTGCATTTGCCAAGTTCATTCAGTTCTTGAAATGCGCCAGCTCTCGCTTATGTTCTAAAGCAAACAGGAGCTATCATTATTTTCCTTTTTCTATCTCGGCTGTCACATTCTCCCTTCCACATATTTATTTACTGTGCTCTAACTTTAGGCATTATTGGGTAGCATGACTTCAGTTTTTATTAATGAAGCAATCTATTCGCAGTTTTTTCAGTATGCTCTATTCTAACGTTAGCCATGAAATTTTTTGCTATATAGTCTTTAAGAAGAACTGTAAATGCTGTTGCTTTTTATTTTATTTTTAATAGCTGAGCTATTCAACTATATATTATTACTATTATTATTATTACTGGAACTTCAGGGTATTTTTGCTATGGTAGTTTTCTGAATAATGCTAAATGTTCTTTACACCCCTGCTATTTTATTAGATTTGAACAGCTGTCTTGGCAACTTGCTGCAAAGTTGTTTGTGCTGTGGTTGCATGTAACTTTAAATGGATCTCACTCCTGCTGGGCGGAGAAAATGAAATATGAGGTGTTCAAATGTATCATTGTCATTTTCTCCGTCCCCATGAACTTTACAAAGGGTGCTGTGCTTGGTTAAAAGGACTGGCCTGGAAGTTGAAGGACAAGAGTCATGTGTGAGAACTGACTTCAATTGATTTGTGAATGTAGTTGGAAGTATTTTTACCAGCAATTTGAGCAGTTGTTAAAAAGAAAATGTTAATATCTCCGGGGTATTTAGTTACAGTAGAAATTATCTACTTTTGCTTTTTAAGTAGAAATGCCATATGAATATGTTATTCAGGTCAGTATGTTGCCAGGCCAAGATAGCAGCTTCTTGGAATGTCATCCTCTGCAGAGGGCATGACTCCAGGGAAATGTGTGAGAGCAGATTTTTGACTCCAAGTCTCTGTAATTTCTCCTGTTCGACTCCGTGACATTCAGAGGTCCAGTGTCGTCTTGAGACCACAGCATGGGTGAGAAACAGATCTGACTTGTCCGTTCCCTACCACTTTTCCCTTGATTCCATCCTACTTCTGTACTTGGTCTCCCAGAGGTGAGAGCTCCCTTGGGAAGCGACCCCAGTTTTCTCTTAATTCACCAGCTTCATGAAGTGGAACACTGTAAGTAGGGCCAAGAGAATGGTGGCGAACCATGCCTGTGTGTTCCAGGTCAGTCCTGCTTTTATTACCTTTATAGACACTCCATTCTCTGGCACAGGTTTCTCACTGCTAGTTCCTGAGAATGGCATGTTGGTCTCGATTCACATCAGAGCTTGCCACAAGGAGAGCATGAACAGCCTTTTGAGCCAATTTTTTCCAAGTATCTTCCAGAGGAAAAGAACAGGAACTCCTATGTAGAGAAGATGCTGAGGAGACTGAGCAGATGGGCCTTTCAGCTCCACCCAGCTCTGTTTTTATGCTTTGTGGACTTCTGAATTCAATTCAGTGGGGAAATAATGTCTGCTTTTGGACGTTTGAATAGCTATAGGGCTTGAAACGTATAGTCTAAGATGCTAGCATATGTTCTCTGATACACATTTGCGATGTTTTTGAATCAGAAGCTTTGGAACCTAGAAGTAAACCAAAAAACATTTAGCTCACAGTATATCACCTACTTTGCTCTAATGAGTTCCTAGAATATCGTTGTCCAGTTTCCAGTAGTCATTCTGCTTATGGGCGCCGCCCGCTGCTCCTGGTCACAAATGTTCTCTTTCAGTCTTTCTTGTTTGTTTACTGGACTTCTTCTAGGGATCCAGTCATTCATTCAGCAGGTGCTTCAGTGCCGGCATGTGCAGACAGTGCTAAGTGGGGGCGGGGGCGTGCAGACATATATGGAGCTTGTAAAACTTGACCCAGTTTGTGGAGCCTGTTACGATGGCTGCGACACAGAAGGAAATGAAATGGTAAGGACTGCAAAATAGTGCTGTGGAATTTAGGGGAGAGACCGGCAGGGGAAGGTGAGTGCAAGGTGATTGAAGCTTGACTTAAAAGTTTTTAAGTGATCAGAAACTGTGATCATAGGTTACGTGCAGGCTTGGGGAGCGTGTCTGATGGGAGTGATGTAGGTGAAGAGAGCAGGAAGCCAGGGGCAGGAAGAGTTTGGTGCTGGGGAGGGTTTTTACTTGCTGGCCAGATAGATAAATGGATGAATGATGGGTGGATGCATAGATAGATGGATAGATGGATAGATGATAGATTAGATAAATTCGATAGCTAGATTAGATAGATGGTTAGCTCTACCTTTTAATCAGCACATACTCATTGAATGTTGTCTACTGTGTTTGTTATCCTCTGCACTGAGCGTGTCGCCGTGTCTTCTCCTGTGTGTGCAGGCTTCATCCTCGCCACCATCCCTGTTCTCATGCAGCGTAGTGTGTAGGGAAGATGGGTGCTGAGCACAAGGGCCTGTGCTGTTTTCTTGGCCACTGTTAGCGTAACCTTTGGTATAGTGCTTGACCATTGGGACACAGTCAGTGTGTATTTGTAGAGTCATTTAGATTATGAGACGAGAAGCCCAGGTTGCTATGGAAACACATAAGCAGTTGGAGGGAGAACCGGTAGAGGTTATGAAAATACAGTAGTCTGATTGGTAGGCTTTGGTCTCTGATGTTGGGGTGGGATAGAGTGCAGTGGACACATCTGGATTACGGGTGGTAGGATTAGTTGGATGAGGGGTGACAGGAGGAGGGTAGACGGAAGTTACTCCTGCATTTCACGCTGGATCATTTGGGTGAACTGCTCTGGTGTGACACGGACTTTTGAAGGAAAGCTGTTTGGGGAAATTGAGATGGAAGGTGGATTCATCTTAGGGCATGGTGAGTGTGCGGTGCTTTAGCAGTGTGTAGGCTAGTAGAGGCTAGGTTCTGGAGCTCGCAGGGAGACTGAGCGCAGATCCTCCAGGAGCACATCTCCCTGCGCCTCAGAGCAGTTCATCTTTGGTGGGACATTCAAAACATTCCCGGAGGGCAAGAAAGGGAAAACCCAGACGGTTTCTAATGCTAGAACAATGACGGTGTGTGAAATGTTAGGAAAAGTTTTGTTTTAGAGGCCTGGGACTTAAAGGTGGCTGTTAAGTCTTAACTCTGAGATTGCCCTGTTCTTCTATCCTTGACTGTCTCCTTGCTTCTTCCCGGCAGTGACTGTCAGATATTAGCTGAGAGGATATAAGCTGTTCCCATACTGAGTCAGTGTGTAGCTTGCAGTTAGGAGTTAGCGCTCCATAGTGTAGTGTGTAATACTTCTGAGAATGAAACTTTTTTTTTGAGTTCCCTTAGACTGTGTAGCTGTGAAAGAATGGAATGATCTGCTGGCAGCCAGTAAAACTCTGGTGTAAAGTGGCTAGAACCCTGCTTTATTGAGAGAACGGAGGGGCATTTAGAAACTTGAGCTGTCCCTGAGAGCATCTCTTAGCTCCTTGAACTTGCAGCACATTTTCTCCTTTCACATGTTTAAGACTTACACTCCCCCCCCATCCCCTTCTGCTCTGCATGTCTGATGGGTGGAGTGCAGTGACCAGGCTCTCGGCTCTCCTTTCTGTAATGCAGGAGTGTCACTGTCTTCTTGTTGCCTGCCCTGGTGGGCTCAGCAGCCCTGTGCTTTCTGGCTGACCTGCACCAGCGCTCAGAAAGGGTAGCCCAGGCCTGCAAGGAGGGCGGCGCAAGAGAGTGGGTGGCAAGAGAGTGTGCCTTGGCATTGAACTCTGGGGCGGGTGGCAGTGGGTCCCCCCGTTCTTGATTTTCTTTTTAGTTTAAAATTGCACAGAAATTCAGCTGAATAATCTTGAGTATTTGCAGAAAAGGTGATTTTCTGTTCATTTTTTAAAAATTTTCAAGAGTAAATAAGCTTCTCTGTAGTTGCCGTAAAAAAAATGACTACTACAAATGTATATAGATTTCTAGCTTCTTTCTTGTGTAGAATCCCACAGAAGTGTTGGTATTCTGCCCCCTCCCCCGACCCCCTTGCATTAATAAGAAGGGTTCACCTCTGAGGAATATTTAGTAAGACAGTAAAATCTTATAGTATCAGATTCTGGTTTATGGCTCTTTTGGGGATATTGATTAGAAAAGATTTGACTACCTTCTAGAATTTTAGCATAAAAATTAGTACTTTGTGTGTATGTTGGCTTTGACCATAGTGTATATAATATATTAAAAGAATACATGAAAATTTAAAGTTCTGGGTTTTTACTTAGTTTTATCAAAACCTTACAAATGGTGTGAATACCAAATGCTTAGTTTTCTGTGGAAATTTGGAGTGCGTATATGAGCACCGAACCTTGAAGCTCTAAATTAGTGTATTATTGTTATTATCATCATTTTTTTATTAAATGCTTTACTTAGCTAAGCCTACTCAACAAATTATGTTATATTTTGCTGTTTTCAGTCTGTGGAAAGAGAAATGAAGTATGCAGTCACTCTCTTTCAATATATAATTCGAGTGTTACCTATTTTTTCCTTTACTCTTGAGTCACAAAATTTAATCATCTCAATTCAAATGAGAATCTTTACCATATGGCATAGGCATTGTGGGTGTTGTGAAATCTATAAGAGTCAATGCTGTTGGTATATTAAATGTATTTGTTCTAAAATTAATTTTGAAAGTTACAGCACCACACAGATTGAACATTTTTGTTACTCAGTGACTAATGGAACATTAAAAAATTGTTCAAACTTAAGTGGGGGAATTATAATGTTGTTTTGAATTTTGCCTGAAATAACTTGTATCCTGCTGGTGAGATACTTAGAGGACTTTGAAATAAAAATAACCTGAGGCAACCTGGTTAGCTGAGAGTCTAGTCATTACCTGTGTTTGACTGTGTTCCTAATAGTAGCAAGTTAATATCTTTTGATTTCCTAAAAAATAAATCCTTATATTTTGCTATTTTCAGTCTGTGGAAAGAGAAATAAACTATATAATCTATTGCGATATATAATTTGAGTGTTACCTATTTTTTTTTTCCTTTACTCTTGAGTCACAAGATTTAATCATCTCAATTCAAATGAGAATCTTTTCTCAGGTACCCTGTAACAGGGTACCTGAGCTCCAAAATGTCTCTAAGACTACAAGGACACTTAAGAATGAAATGATGATATGCCTGTTAAGTTGTCAGGGTGTCTCGGTTTGGTTAAGCAGAAATTGGACTTATTGGTGTCTTTTTTTTTTAAAGGTTTAGATGAAAAACAAACTGCAGAAAACCCTACCTTTATCTTAAAAAAAAATAAAAATAAAAATATTGAGTGGTTGATTCCCAGATTTCAGTTCTTTAAACCTCTTAGTTGTGAAGATGATTGTGTCTGTATTTCTACATTTATGAAGTATATTTTTAAGTTTAAAAATTTGAAACCATCCAGTATCAGAGTACCAGACAAGCCATCACAATGCTAGTGTTTTAATTTGAGGAGAGAATTGACTGAATTCTTTCCTCTGCTGCTGAAGTAAGTCATCATGATGTAAAGGATTCCTGCTTTACCTGCAAAGTAAAATGGGCTTTAGTGTCACAGCTGGAACTTCAGTTTCAGTAAAGATTTTTACTGCTAACTGTGCTTCTGTTATCATCTTTATTATGAGGATTTGCTTTTAGTTTGGGCACTTGTTATAAGCTGAAACTCAGCAGAGCGTGGTGGACCAAAAGCTTTTGGACATTCAGACAGTCTTCCTTGTGAGTTTGTAAAGTAATGGGGTTCTCTTCCCTATGTCCCCTGGTTGAGTGCCCCCCTGCAGTTCTTATTTGTGTCCTAGTACTCTGACAACTTAACAGGCATTATCATTATCTCTTTCTTAAGTGTCCTTGTAGTCTTAGAGACATTTTGGCACTCAGGTACCCTGTTACAGGGAAAAGATGATTTCTGCAAGTGGGAAGTTCTGTCGTGCGATTTCTCAGGCAGGGTGTCTGTCACTTTTCATTTCCACTATCCGGCTTGGTTTTTGTGCTTTTGCAGTGCTGGGTGACTGCAGTGTAGTCTTGTAGGCGGCTGCATGTTATTTTGACTATGTTGCGTTACTCTCCAAATCAAGCCAACCCGGCCTAGATTATAACTCTGTTGTACATCTCAGGCGGGCCACTGGGAGGCTCTTAGCTGGATGCAGCACTTTAGTTCAACTCATGACTTTTGCTTTCCTGATTCCCTTTCTGTGCCCTGTAAATGTTTCTTCCTCCCTCATAGGGTTGTTGTGAGCCTGCCTTAAGACACAGTCTGGCATCGGGTAGCTACTCAGATTGTTGAGTGAAGTCTGAAAGAGTCGGACCGGCTGATCAGGCATCGATTAGAGCAGGGAATCCTTGGGGTAAGGAGGCCTGCAGCCTGTTCAGGTCTTCTGGTTTCCGCTTGGTATGCTTGACTTTGCAGCTGTGGAGCCATCGGCAGTACTGGGACGCAGGGCAACCGGTGGCTATTTGTGCCTGGCTTTTAAAAATCATTTTACTGTTTCGTGAGTCCTCCAAGTACCCCTCACTAGTAAATGGGCAATTTTGTTGCCAGGAGTGAATGTAGATGAGCCCCCTGCCCTGTGCTCCAGGCACGGACTAATGCTTCCTGCTTGGCACTTTGTCTTCTATTTCAGCACTTTTGTTTGGATTCTGTCTCAGTTCCCTGGTCTCTCTCTTGACCAGCTCAGTCTTGCGTTATGTTTGAGATTGTTGAGCTTACTTTTTTATAACAATTATTTCACTTCCAAAAGCCTTTTGTAATGGGATTGTGTGTTATCTCACTACTAAATGCATGTTGTCTGTGTACACTCTTTATTTGAGAAAGGGTATTTTCTCTACGGAAGGAATGACAGGAGTAAGTGAATAGGAATGAAGAAGCTTGGAACTTGATTTCAGATCCGTGGGTATTCACAGTTTTATTGTTAAATTGTGCAGTGATTTATTGGGAAATAAGTCTGAAAAGGTAGAATTTGTACTCAGGTTTGCCATTCAAGACCAGCCTGTCAATGAAATGTAAATAAATTGGGGTGATCTCTAAGCAGCAAAGTATAACTAAGTGACTTTGCTTTGAAATCTTTAAAAGTGTGTGTATAGCTAAAAATAACCTCGTATGTTAATCATGTGTTTTGTAAAATGAGTGATGTGGGGTTTGATAAGTGTGCTCTGAATGTTATCTTATAAACTATCTAATTTGTGGATATTCTCAGTATATTGCTGACATACAGTAAAATGTTTTGTACGCAACTTCTTTCTGTGTTCTTTTTGCCTTATGTAAATTCCATAGCCTTTTCAAAGGCATCTGGAAAATGTCATTTAATTTTTCATTTTTTTTTTAACATTCACAAATTAGAAATGTCACATTCAGACAGCTTCTGAGGATGAATAAAAGGCTGCTATTGTGAGTCTAGGTTTGAACTTTAGACATTCATCTGGTTTTTAGTAAAGTGCTTTCTCTACCGAAAACCTCAGTAGACTTTCTTGTTACCTGCACGGCAAATTAACTTAGAAGCGAAACTTCAAAGCTTGCTAGCAAGAGAATATGGCAGCCCACAATAACTAACTGAGCTTATGGGCCACATTAACCTTGTCGGTGTGCAGTGAGTGGGACATGGGGTGGGGGAGGGGTCTCTTACAAGCCATCAGTGTCTTCACTTTCCTTGGGCCGCATTACTACAGTAGTAAGTGTAGATGGGTGAGGTGGAGTTTGATATTGGCTTTGGTCCTTTTAGTAAGTTTACTGCGTTAAGTACTTAAAAATCTGAAACCTCCAGTACAGTGGTTTTGACGTTAAACTTGTGTTTTAAGTCTCTCTTGATTTACTTTAGTTGATATATCCCTCTAAGTATTGTTCAGATGCTCAGTTTTAGACCATATAAGAAATGTTTATTAGATTGCTTCTCATAGAAACTAAGGACCACTCTAGAGGCTGTTTATTGCTAAAGTATGGTTATTAGCTTTTATACCTTAGAGGTAATTTCTGTGTCTTAGCAATTTTACACCCTCCGAAATAACTGTAATGTACATCTAGTTAAGCTAATTGAAGTTATTTTAATAGACATCTGGTTGCCATGGAAACTTTATGCTTGATGCTGGGTTACATACATGCTTTTAGTTCTAACTTTATTTTTTTTCAGTATGATTGCTTTAAACCAGATTTAATTGAAAAAAATGTTCATGATTCTGCATTTTCTGTCATTATTAATGTGATTTAAGTTTTTTTAACCAAATGTTTTTAATCTTTTGGTGTAGTAACTGAGCAGACTTCACTCATAGCTGCATTACTTTATTTTCCTGCTGTTCTGCTCGTGTGTTTCACTCCGTCCGCATTGCCCGCGGAGCGGAGTTAAAGCTGCCATCGTATGTCTGAGAGCTTTCACAGTTTTGAGGACAGAGACCTGCATAATAATATATTCCTTCGTACACCTACTGCTGATTCATCTTTTGGGTTGTTTTTTGTTCCTAAGCCCTGAGACGAAATTAGCTATCCTGGGATTTCACGCTTTCATTTTCCTCAGCCTGTCTGGAATATCTGTGTCCTTTTTCTTCCTGTTGGGAAGACTAACTCATCGTGCAGATCTCTTCAGTAAAGACTACATCCTAACACATTCCATACCGATAGTTGCTTATATTGTGCTCTAGGAGATTATTCTGTTTGGTTTGTTTTCATGCGTGGTTGGACTCATTTTTCACATCCTTTAAATAACGTTTCTAGACTTTTTCAGCTGAAATTTAATTTCTTGTTTCTTTTATTAGTGTTGTTTGTACATGATTCTTCCGTCCTTTCAGACTTATGAGCGCCTATAAACAGTACTTTTCATTGCTAGTCTTTTCTGTACCTTACAGTGCCATATATTTCGCATTTTCTACATAGTTATTATCATTAGTGTTTGTTTGCATATGAATTGTGATCTTAGAGATGACATTTTTACTTAATAAAATTGTATGGGTGTACCGTTGGCCACAGCGCACTGTAGATTTGGGGCATGTCTTTACCTCTCTAAATGTGTGAGTGTCCCCTCACCCATTACCAAAATTCTGGTGCCTTTGTGACTGCCAGCTTGATACCTCTTCTCTCCTTAACGCCCTTTATCATTCATTTTAGTTATCACTATATTTTTCACAGAGCTTTAGATTTATTTTTGCTGTGATTTGATAGTTCATTTTCCTTATTTGTATTTCACATTTGAGAGAAACCTTCCAGGGACTGTTGTTTTGCTTTTGACTTACTTTGCTTGGCACAGTCTCCATTGGTTCCATTCGTATGTGGCAAATGGCAGGACATCGCCTTTATAAGACTGAGAACTAGCATCTATGGAGCGTAGATACCACTCATCTGTCAGTTGGCACATAGGTTGTCTGCATGTTTTTGCTATTGTGAATAAACCTATGTAAATAAGAACACAAATCTTTTCTAATTACTTTTTTTCATTTTAGAGAGTTTGCTTAGTCTAACCTCTCATAAATCGACATTTCCTGTTTGGAAACTCTTAGTCAGTAATCTTGACTACTTCCCCTCTATCCTTTGAGGTCATTCCTGTGTAATATTTTTGAAATTAAAGTACTTCAAATATTTGAGAAATACTTGCTATGTTATGAATTGCATTTACTAGCCTGCAGATATACCATATTGCTGTTGACAGTCTGTCAGGCCCAACAGCAGTTCACTTTCCTTGAATCCATGAAATGCAGCAAAGTCACCTTCAGTGAAGATGTAACCCCTTGCCCTTGATTTCTCACCACTAGCCTGGGGTCAGGTAATTATAAAATCATGTAAATTGATTTTGGGGGGAAAAAGATTTTTATTTGACCTCAAAGTACATTAAATATGAAAACACAAAAATATATAATTATACAAATAGATCTGCTTGTACAGAAATACGAATGGAGAAATTTTTAGTAATTTCTCTCTCTAGTGCAAGGAAGAAGTAATTTCAAACAAAAAATAAAGTTCTTTACCTTCCCACTGCTTTCACTAGTGCCCTCATCAGAAGCGTACAAAACGGTGAGCACACCAGGGCAGTGATGATATTCAGCTTGGCCTGTAAATTGTGAGTTCTTTAAAACAGTCCTGGAACAGAGAGTTCAGATATTATTTCTGACGACTGACATAGGCTCCGTTCATGGATCACAGATGCGGTGATAGTCAGTTCAGGATGCGTTGTACTCGTTTGAAAAAGTCATTTGTCTCTTCTGTGATTTCAAGTTTATCTGACTTCTTTGAAAATATGTATTTTTTTTCTTCCGGTTTCCATTTTCGTGTAACTTTGTTATTGTTTCATTCTAATCATTCTGTCCTTCAGTACTCAAAAATAAAAACACTCCAATTCTGTATTTTAGATAGAAGTGTTATCTTACTACGAATTGTAGTAAATAGTAAAGAGGAGATGGTTTCATATTATTCGGTTTACTTTTATTGAGGACCTGTCAGTGTTGAAGACAGTCACCAGTTTCTTTTTTTCCTGACGCAAATGTAGAATCTCTAGAACAGTGATTTTCAGTCTGGATATTCTAAAGCTAATTTTGCTCAAAATACTTACCCCAACTTGGAGTTTTAGCATGTTGTAATGGCTGAGATTTTCTTTTTCCCCCTGCTGTTTCCTCATTCCTGGAGTATTTTTTAAAGTCCTCATTTCTTTTATCCATGTAATTGGCACTTTTGTAGAAGGTATAGGATTGACAAACTCCTTTGTTTTCTTGCACACTATTCTTTTGTAGTTTTATTCCCATTTCTTTAAATGTCTTCTCTTTCACTTCCTCCTCTGCCTCCTCTGATCATCTTTGAAGTGTTCACTTTCCCCAGGGTTCCCTCCCAGGCTCCCTCCTGTTTCCCTTCCCTGGACTCAGCTTCTCCAACTAGTTGCTTTGGCGTTTCATATGCTTTTGGCTCTTAAATTTGTATGTCTCACCTGGATCAGTTGTGTGCTACAGTGTGTCCCATTTTGGGTTTATCCCCTCAAACTTAACAAGTACAAAATGGATTTCATTCTCTTTTCTGCTGCCTCCCTCCACCCCCAAATAATCTTCCCTTTGCTCCCCTTGGGCCTTTTCTGGTAGCTTCTGTTTTGCTCTGGTTGCAGAGCTTAATGCTTGTTTGCAAATTAAAACGATACTCTTGTTGAAACCCCTGAGTCTTTACATGTAACTTCTTCCACTGACATGCTAATCCCCCACTTGTTACCTAATTTCTATTTTTTCTTCCGAGTTTGCCTTGTCTTTACTTCCAGGGAAGGTTGAACCTCACCTTCCTAATCAGTCCTGCTAGTCTCCATGAGTCTCCCATCACAGACTTCTCAGCGGTGTGACTGGTGTTCCTGTGGCCATGATTAGTATTTCATATAGTAAAGAAAGGGAAAACACATGCTATTTCATCCTTCAGTTGTCTTACCTTCTTACCCTGCCTGGGCGGTGGGGGGAGGTGCCCAAGAGTGTTGTTCCCATGTCATGCTGCCCTCTGAACATGGACAAGGTCAGTGGCACTGAGCGTCCAGGCCGTGTCTCAGGAGGAGTTGGTAGGTGCAGACTGACTGGGATGGTGTGTCAGAGGCGGGTTGCTTCTCTTTCCTGCTTGAAGCTCTGGTTTCTCTGTCACCCACTGGCTGTGTCTTACTCATCTTACAGACTAAGTCAGCGTCACATGAAATGGATAGACAGTTATAGATTCTGATTTTAATATTTGCAGTTGTTATTATTTTCCCATCTGATGAATTATGTCTTATAAAATCTAGATTGTTCGGTGTTTTATTGTTGTTGTCCTCGGGTAACTCTGTTGGGTAATGTTTTAATTACTTCATCAAAGTGTCATAGTATGCATAGTGTCATAAGTAATTGAATCTGAGCATAAGTCTGTAAATTTATTTATGACTTTGCAAGGAGAATGTCTGATTTTTTTTTTCTAATATCCGGGTAATAGTAAGGGGAAATAAAAACATGTTGACTTAAGACCAGTTACCAGTTGACTCAGAAAAAAGCTGCTGTTTTTTTCCCTATTTTCAGACAGGACTGGCATGATTGATGTCTGGAGAGCAGAGAGCAACTTCTCCATTTCCCCAGTGTTTACCTTAAGAAATATTCCTTGGGAGATACCAACAGCTGTATGGGTGAATCCCCTGCCTGCCGTTATCTCACGGGAACTAATGTTGTACCCAATTTTATTGTATCCTAGCCATTAGTCTTCCGTAGTTAATTGGTCGTAAAGCATTCTCTTGGCCACCTTTTTTCACTTTGTCTAAGTGCCTTTATAAGGACTGATGGAGGGACATTAAATTGCTACTGGCCGTACTTCCAGTAACCCATGGTCTTTGTGTCAGTCTCTCTCTCTCACTCCACGCCCAGCTCTTTACACGGGGTACCAGAGCTTTGTCTTTGTGACACTTGTATTACAACCAGGTATTGCAATGTGTAAGGCTGTGTAAGGCTGTTTTAAAGCATAATTGTGCTTTAATTTCATTTGTTGCCTTTGTGTCCTGTTTTCCATAAGGTTATGTGCCTGGGCTTAAAGAGCGAGCAGCGAAATCGAGAATTAAAGGACAGAAAGTGTAGAATTACTTGTGGAAAGAGCCATGCAATGAAATACTCCTCTAATGGATTAAAATCCTTCTAGAAGGAACACTTTCCTGGAGATAAGGCCTTTTCACTCCTGCTCCTTTGACCTCCCCACGTATGTCACCAACCCTTCGGAAGCTTCCCATGTGACAATTCCTTCCTTCCTTTCTGAACCCTGAGCCCTTAGGAACTGCACGTTCTTTCCATGTCCAGCCTCCTGACTAGCTCATCCTTTGCCGCCCCTGATCTCTTCCCTGAGCTTGGTCCTTCTCACTCTTCAGGCGAGCAAACAGCTGAAAGCCCATTTCCTTCATAACCCCCTTCACTTGAGCTGCAAGTGCTTCCTCCCTTTGAGCTTCTTTGATCCTCATGGTCGTGTGACCCATAGGACACTGGGTGTCTCTTGTCCTCAGACCGTTCGCAAACCTTGTTTCAAAATTCAGTTTTTACACCTGTCTTTTCAAATAGATGGGTCTCTCCAGTGCCCTGTGGTTCTAACACCGTGTCACGTCCACAGGCAGACATACAGGACCTCGCCCATGTTACAGACCTGCGCGCAGCAGCTGTTGTATGTGTATGTTCATATAGTAAATGAGCTTAGGGACGGATGCGAGTGGGGTTATAGCATCATTACATCTTTTTAATTGTCTGGTGCAAAAGCGTTGTTCTCACACTCAGTATCTAGTTTTAATTTTTATATTTAAAATGTAACCTTGACAGAAGCGCATGCGATGTGGACTCCTTTACAGTTCTTTGCAGAGCTGCAGTTCCTGAAGTGATGAGTCGTTCAAGTCTCCTAGTAGGAAAAGTCTTTTTTCACCTTAATTACTGACCAGTGTCTGACGATAAAACAGGACTTGTTTAAAGTCGTTTGTCTGACTTTGTCATCTCTTCTCGGAGAAACCGTATTGTTCTGCTACTTACCTAGTGTTTCGTCCCAGACAGTGTACGTCATCGTTGTGATTTTCAATGCATGTGTCAAAGCACGTATTAAATTCTTTTCACCTGTCGGTGAACTCTGGGTCTTCCTTCATTTAGCACAGGGCCGTTTTTGCACGTTCGTGCCTAAACACTGAAGGGTTGGTGGGGGTGGAGGTGGGGGTGGGGAGGGTCCCTGGTCCCTCATCATGTGGTGAGGTCTCGGGCCTTATTGTCCCCCAGCATGATGTGCACACTCACGCGCAGCTTGGCGCTTCACTGGTCGTCATTTCTCTCTCCAGCCGTGCCCAGGTTCCACTCCCCACTGGTATACATACCCACCTGAGGGTTCCCGTTCTCCCCCTGGGAAGTACCCTGTGAGTAGGGCTCTCTGACTGTGTGCCGGGGTCGTGGGTGTGATGCCGGGGTCGTGGGTGTGATGCACGGGGCCAGGCTCCTGGGGGGTGTGAGCCTCCCTCTGAACCGTAGGTATTGCTGTGAGCTGGGGCTCCTGCTGTGGAAATACAGCAGGGCCCTGGCTCCTCCTGCCACAGGAGGGAGTGGATTACCTGCTCCACGGCTCAGGTTTCGTTTGGAGGAAAATTCACTCGGACCTGTCATTTGCTTGGGACTCTCTGTGGTGTGTTTACCCCGTTTTACTTAGGAAAAAAGAAATTTGGAGTGAGGTTGAACGTAGAATGGCGTTGGGCATAAAGTGAGGGGAATCAAAGGAAGGCTTTAAGCAATGAAAAAGAAAACTTAACAGTTTTAATAGGTGTATTTTCTTCAACTGTGTAAAACTCCAGCTTTATTTGATTTGCAACACCAGGACTTCAGGGCATCGCATGTAAGCTAGTTGGTTTTGCCAGCAGAATTTGATAGAGATGTTATCAGGTTCTTGCTCGCTTTATATTTGATACCAGCCACAGGTTAGATAAGTCCCAGCCCCTTAGTATCCTCTGCTAATTAATTACAAGTAAAGTGAGCCAGCCGCATCCTGAACAGTGGGTAAAAGGACCGGCCGTAGGAAGAACGGAAGAACGGCTAGAAAGTAGCCTCTGACAACATGAAAGACTATGTCCAGGTTCCTGCTGCTGAGCTGGACAAGGTGTACGAGCTGACGTCCACGAGGGAGCCCAGCGCCTTGCTGTGCCTGAGTAGGTCCTGCGCTGGCCTCGTTGCTTGTCTTGGGGGTCTTCTGAGTGCAGCGTTCTCCTCTTTCCAGCTGTCGGCAGAGGGTTTCTCTTGTGATTAATGTTGCCACCGTTGTCGTGACCAACGGTGACCAACGTGACCAACTGTGTTCTCTTCAGTCATCATTTTATGGGATCGTGAGTAGATTGTCACTTCTCAGCCCAGTTTCGCGGCTCTCACCTAGAGCTGGCAGCTTGGAATGTCTAGTCAGTGCTCAGGAAGGTCTTCTGTTCCTCCTCATCGCGGGCCTCTGGAGAAACTCTGCAGCCACCTGTTGCCCTGCACAGCCCTGTGCTCCTTGTCTGTCCGTCGGGCGCGGCCCTGGGGCCCTGAGGCCCTGGTCTCTGGACTGGTCTGCAGGAGACTAGCGTTTCCGGGAACCTAAAGGTTGGCTGGTGTGGACGTTGGGGGGGCAGTGACCCTGGGCCGGCCTCAGATCAGGAATCTCAGTTCCTCCTTTCCCCAGGCGGGTGCATGAGACAGGTGTGTCTCCTCAGCCTCCGCTTCCTCGTTGATCACACGGAGTCGGTGAATGGGGTCAAGTGTGGGGAGCGAGGCCTGTCTGGGACCTGGGTCTCAGCTGCCGCTGCTCTTCCCTGCGTTAGGGAAGAGCAGCATGGCTGTGCTGCACCCACAGAGCTCCTGTGGCTCTCAGAAGGTCGCGTGCAGGAGCTTTTCGGTGCAGGGACACCTCCTCCGTGGCTCTGGCTGCCTCTCGTGTGGCTCCTTCACCTGCGCTGCTGACAGCAGCGGCCGCCTTCTTGAGAGCTCGTTGCAGGTCACTGTGTGTTATCGTCTTGATAGGAACTTCGTAGACGTTGTATTTAATGTTCCCCGTAAGTGCAAAGAGGAATTATTACACCAATTTAGTGGCAGGAGAAAAGTAAGTGAAGTAAGAAAAAGTAACCTGCCACCCAGCTGGGCACTGTGCCCTGGCTCCCCCAGGCCCTCAGGCTCTCAGCCCTGCTCCTCCCCTACCTTTTCACTCTGCGGTCCAAGTCGATGTTCACTGCCTGCCTGGAATTAGGGACCGGACTATGTATGCATTGCAAGTTCAGTTTGATTAGCCTCTTTAAACAAAAGCCACAGGTAATATCAGAAAGTGTCAGGGAAAGAGCAACTTGGTAACTTTTTAGGAATCCTCTCTTAGCTTTGAAAATAGCTCGGGTTGCCATTCTGGCTGGAAACCCGAAGCTTTGAGACTGCTTTTCAGCCTCATCGCCAGTCTCTCTCCCTTGATAGCCGTATGTGCTATATTTGTCTTTGCAATAGTGCTAGCAGGGGATTCATGTAAGCTTCTTACCAAGTGACATGCTTCTTTTATGGTCATAATACCCAGCTCTCTTGGTGGCCTGGATAGTCAACCACTCGGGGCATTTAAATCTATTTCAGTGTTAGTTTTTCTCTAAAGTATTTTTGTATTAGGTGTAATAGACTCAGAAGGAAGACTTTCACTTACTCGGAGTCTCCCTCCCCTCCTTTCAAACCCCGCCTCCCCTTGTAATATTTAGACCTTTGTTTGGCTTTTGAGCTCTTTAAAGAACTTTTAATTATTTTGGTGTTACTGAAAAACCTCTTGCTAGGCCAGAGAGCATCCCCAACCACGAGTAGCGCTTTCTGTCGTCGCTATACAGTGCCTGAGTATGCACTCGCAGTCGCAGTCGTCACTCTTTCTCCAAGTAACAGTTTAGGAACTGCAAGGAAGGCATCTTGCTTCTTTTGTGTCATCTAACATGGTGTAGGCACATAGTAGGGACAGGTGAAATATTTGATCGTGATTGATTTGACCACTGACACCAGGGGTCTGATGGAAGGAGTGCTGGGTTTTCGAGTTGGATACCGAGTTTCACCAAGCATCACCATTGGGGGAGTTGCTTGGTCAGTTCTGCTGGTAGTGATCGCACTTGTAGTAGCTCAGTCACTGTTGCTACTGGCAACGTTGTTAGACGATGTGTGCATCTATTTTATGGTTAGTGAAGATATATGAATTTCAGGTCTGTCCTCTTATCATTAATTTCTCCACTATGCTGCAAATCTGGACTCGGTTTCATTTGTTTTTCCTTGTGCTGGGCACTCAGATGGCTTGCTGTGTGACTGAGCACATGAGTGATCAATCCTACTTTATAACAAAGTGAGTTCTGGAAAAGTTGTTTCTTGTGAAAGAGCCAGCTGATAAGAGAGCAGAAGTCCGGTGGGATCTAAGTTCTCTTAATTCCTAGCAAAGTGTTCGCATGCACACATTTTGGTTCCTAAATATGCACGGTTGCATATTTACACACATGTAATCCAGTTTCATAGCCATGGGGGCAATTGCATGATTACTCAGGTCTCTCAGTGGTTTGCAGGTCAGGAAGGCTGATCCTTTCCATTCACATAGTTTCTCCCAGAGAACTGATAGCCTACCCAAGGTCATGTAGCCCCCTAAATGAAAGAATTATAAATTGTTTTAAAAAATAAAAAAAATGTAAATTAAAAATGTAAAAAAAAAAAAAAAAGAAAAGATTAGAATGAACCCAAGCCTTTTGGATCTAAATCTATTGCTCTTTCCAAGGTACCAACCTAGCACTGAAAATGTATAGAGCAGTCTTGGAGAGCATTTTTCGCATCCCTTAACTTTCCTTTCACATTATCCCCCTCTCTCCAGTTGTTCCATACAGGGCACATTATGTAGCTACAGGTCTGGACAGTTCCCACTAACTTCCCTCATGGGACTGGAAAGTGGATTCCATCAACCAGGGAAAGGGAGGGTCCATGGGGATGGGGTGTGGGCAGAGAGTAATGGGAGCCAGGATCAAAAGGGAGATAAGAGAGGATGTGGATTCTGGATTTGCATTTTGTGTGAATCGGAGGGTGTGTCTGTGTGTGCACATGCATACACCTGCCCCAAGTAACTTCTGCTCTCTTAACACAGGAGTGTGTTGCTGCTGCTCTGCGTTGCGTCCTCGCTACAAACGCCTGGTGGACAACATCTTCCCCGAAGACCCAAAAGTAATGTGACCACCCAGTGACCCTTCTCTTTGCTGACTCTCCTCCCCCCGCTGCCCTTCCCCAGGCTTCCCTGAAGTCATTTCTCTGCTTTCCCCTCAGTCTCATTGTACACAGAACAATTTTCTTTGCTCCTCTTTATTTTTCACTGTTAGTTTTGTCTCTTGTTCAGTCATCCAGTTATTTAATTGACACTATAAAAAAGGAAATAGAATTTATAAAATGATTAGGAAAGAATATTTAGCATGTTTCGAAAGAGTTCAGACAAGAGGAATACACGTTCCAGAGAGTTGTGTGGGAAATAAAGTCCGTAAGCTATATGCTTGCTGGTCTGCTATTCATGTCCTTTTCTTGGCTGTGGAGTAGATTTGGATGATGGCTGGATAGTCTTCTGCCCGTACAGATCATAATTTTAAGCCCAGCGCCAGATTACGTATACAGGATGCTGAAGACGGCACTGGTTTTTGCATCCCCCAAGCGGGTAGACCAGTAACTCGCCAGTGACAGTAGTGTGTGGAAGGGCCTGTTGGCGGAGAGAACGTGAGCTCCGACTTGAAGCTGGGGCAGGGTAAGTCTGGGAAATAAATCTAAGCCAAGATCTACAGAATCAGTAGGGCTGTCCACGGAGAGAAAGCTGGATGAGCAAAGGGGGCAGATCTGAGGCAGTATTTTTACTTACATGCCTGTAAGATTTTTAGAGCAATTTCTTTATTAGAGAAGATCACTGGCTTCAGAGGTACTGGGCTTGAATGATTTTGTTTGACGCTGTTTTAAATTTTCTAAGACTGCTTTGGTCTGCTGTTAAATAAATTGTAGTATGATAGGTACCTTTGGCTAACCTAGGTATCTCATGACATATATCTTTTAAATCAAACCTGATTTAAATATTTAATTTAGAGGAGATTAATCAAATTTAAAGCTCCTAGGTGCCAGCCTGCTAGAGCATTTGTCGCATAGAAAGCCTCGCAGATGTGCTGCCTTTTGTAAAGAACCTTCCTGCACTGACTGGCCTGGGAGGGGCCCTCGCTGCACAGTCATAATGCAGACATCAGTAAGGTGTTCAGTAAAACAGGTGGTGAAGTTCTTGCCTCTAAAGCAGGGTGGCGTCACCATGGGTTGGCAATTTCTAGAAAGCATCTTTGGAGGAAATGAGACTTACTGAGCTCCTGCACCCACCATCTGGAGAAGCATGGAGATCATCCTGTCTGACATCAGAGCGGGCGGGAAGTAGTTTGAGGTCATGCAGCAGAGGTTTGTATGCGGTTCCTGTAGCTGAGTCGTGGTGTGTGTAACAGGTCGTAGTCAGGTTAACAGTCCGCATGTGAAATTTCAGAAGTACCATTTCACAGACTGAGTATTCGAGTGCTTTCCCAGAGGAGTCAGGGATGTAGGGTTACTGAGATGAGGTGAAGACCAGGTTGCAGGAAGGCTGAATTGCACCTACGTTAACCTGCTTACCTTCTAGGCGGTGAGCTCTGAAGACCTGATCACAGGAGCAATGACAGGTGGCTCAGAGATGGTTCCAAAAAGTATGCTTATTTTTGCCATGTCTTCAGATAGGAATACTTAGATACATCTTTAAAAGGAGAAGATAAGATTTATGTGAACCTTCTATACAAACCTTAGCCATAGCTCAGCTGACGATGCTTCTTCTGATTTACTAAGCAAACAAAATCTCCATCCACCCACCATTGGTGAGACAGTAGATGCCTCGAGGGGAGAGCTCCCGTGCCACAGTCCTTGCCTCCCCAGCCTTCACTCACTGCTCCACTCCCCCCACCTCCCCCAGCAAGCCCCTCGGCTTCTTACTGTGCAATGGGAATAGGAACGTTCCCTGTTCCATCAGGCTTTCTGGCATGTGGCTAAATTAGTCACACAAATTCTCCACTCACTGTTGCTTCCCTGATGGCGAGCACAGTGCCTGGCACGTGGTTAGCATTTGACCGGTATTTGCTAGATGAATGGAGAGTATGTAAAAATACCAAATAAAGGAAGTGCTAAGCGACCCTGCAGGAGAAGGATCTCAGCCGACTACCCACCTTGGAGGGGTGTTGGGAGGCACAGTGAGGGCTTTTGGGATGAGGCCTGCAGGACAAGGCAAGGAGAGGTCACCCAGGGGAGCTAGAGAGGAGGCTCTGGGAGGAGAGGACCTCAGCACGGAGCAGTTTAATCTGTAGATTCACCATCTATGGTGTTTTCCTGTCCATCTGTCCCCCACCACGTCCAGCATTTAGTTACTCGGCCTCTCTTTGATCGAATTTAGGGTTGCCATAGACTTTCAGCCATTGAAGGTGGGGAGAATTGTTCACTCTGCTGCACCCCATCTTTAGGGACCAGACCATCCAGTAACTCCACATCAGGGTCCCGGTATTGCTCTGTTAATACATTGGCTAAACGCAGGCCTTTGCAGTTCTTCATACTTTCGTATTCATTGCTTACAGCAAAACGTTATGATTTCAGCATGTTCTAAATTACTTAAAATATTATTTTTCACAGTTGTATATTTGAGTCTTAAAAATAGAACATTTTTGTCTTAAAAATATGTCTGTTAAAATCTTAAAAATAGAACATTTGAAATTTTAAAATTGAAACAAATGTTTGAAATCTTTTCACTAAGATGCATCCCAGCCCCCTGTATATTTCAGTTAATTGAGCTATTTCTCTAGAAAGGAAGATGCGCAATTAATTGCCCCTGAAGGTATATGTAAATGTTTTATCCTTAACTTTTTGAAAATTCTGTGTATTTCAAAAGAAATTATTTGCATTAAAGAAACTATTTCCAGGAAGTGATTCATAAATATGGATCTCTCCAGTCTAGAAAGAAAATCCGAAGCAAGCAGCACTCAGAAATACAAAAGGCAAGCATGGAAGTGTGTATCTAATATCACCTGCTGTTGTTTCTGTTTTTAGGATGGCCTTGTTAAAGCTGATATGGAGAAGTTGACATTTTATGCTGTGTCTGCGCCTGAGAAACTGGATCGAATTGGCGCTTATCTGGCTGAAAGGCTGAGCAGGGATGTTGTTAGACATCGATCAGGGTAAGGAAACCGATTGCCGCTAATCGAGCATCTTTGAAGATTCCTTCTGAGGCGCACTCATAAATTCCGAGGCTCATTCTAGAAATTATTTTGCTTTCGTCAGGCAGGGGTGTAGTATGTAGGGGACATGTTTGTTATATAGATGCTGTATTTATATAGATATGCTGTTTATCATTTTCCTGGTGGTCAGATTATAAGAATGAACTCAGTTAAAAAGAATTCCCTCTAAGCATCCATTAGGTTTTGAGACTTCTCTAATGGAAATAGTAGAAATTCAGTCCCTTGGTCTATCAGTATAAAACTTTAATTTAAGAAATCAATTTCTAATAACTGTGAGCTGATTTCTTTAATATAGTTTCAACTTTACCCATCAGAGGGGTAATGAAAGAGAGGTCAGACTTAACTGACCTCTCTTAAGGCTCAGAAGATGTGTACCTGCTGAGCGAAACTGCTGGCTGTCATCGACCTAGAAGTAAAGTTTGCCCAGCTATATCCATTCTCTGTGCTTGAATAATAATAACTTTGCGATTTGGATTATACTTTTTGTCTCTATGATCCTGATACCTGAAGCATTCCATTTCCAAGTTACTTTCTCTGCTTCTGCATTGTTACCGCTTACATTTTCGTGAGTCTTGATGAAATTTTATAGTTGATTGTTCTAGCAAAGGTATTTAAAGCCTGAATTTTAATTTTCGGTAAAGTGTTAAAATCTGAAGAATTGTAAGGTAAAATTTATGAGACATTATGATATTTTTCTTTTGCCAGTCCTGTTTTATAGATTTATGTTTAGAATTACAAATACATTCTGTTGGAAATTCTGCATTATTGCTTGTAATAACTATTCAGTGTGTTTAAAAGTTTGGAAACTGAAAGATGCATACTTGCGAAATGTAGAATATGCAAGGGTGAACTAAAGAAGCTTTGAGTCTTCGTAAGCAGGAAAAACAGAGTAGTATAGTATAGGGTTTGTAGACTTCAGTGTGAGTCTATCTTTACAATCTAAGCTCTCTACTGCTATATTGGAATTGAATTCAGCTTCCACTCAGAAGCAACTGTAGTGGTCTTTCTGTGTTGTCTACATTAGATAGACTTTTCCAGTGGAAAGCCCTTAGGAAATTTAAGGAAACTAGACTTGCTTTGACATTATTTCTCCTACCCTTAGGTATGTTTTAATTGCTATGGAGGCCTTGGACCAACTTCTTATGGCCTGCCATTCTCAGAGCATCAAGCCGTTTGTAGAAAGCTTTCTTCACATGGTAGCCAAGCTGCTGGAATCAGGGGAACCAAAGCTTCAAGTTCTTGGAACAAATTCTGTGAGTACAACTCTTCCGTGATGAGCTGCAGGTCAGCCAACCTGTCTGCAGTTAGGATCTTCTTGAACGTCTTTCCCTGATAAAGGTGAACGTACTCTCAGGGTGTTTGGACAGGGCGTGGATGCGTGAGACGGTGATGAGAGCACTTTGTCGGGGGTTTTTCTCTTGCTCCTGGTGGAATCTGGGATAGCAGCCACCTGTGGTGAGCAGCAGAAAATCAGTCGGCCGGGAAAGTAAGGGTCTTTTCTCCAGGTCTTCTTAGACTGCTTACCTGTTTCCACTTTCCACACCCCAGTCTTTCTCACCCGTAATTTAAACAGCTGTGGGGTTAGGGTGGCATCTTTATAAAGGAAAATAAAATGCAGCAATGGGCCAGGCACGGTGGCTCGTGCCTGTAAGCTTCAGCCTATGAAGCGGCTGGAGCTAGGGATCGCGGTTCGAGTCCCACCTAGGGCATAGCAAGACCTAGTTCCCAAAAAATAGCCGGGCGTGGTGGTGCGCGCCTATAATCCCAGCTACGTGGGAAGCTGAAGCTGGGGATTGCTTGAGTCTGTGGTACCCTGGGCAACGAGAGCCTGCGGTTCCACGGGCAAAAATAGCGAGACCTAGTCTCAAAAAAAAAAAAAAAAAATGCAGCGATGGCCTTTCTCTCTCTAGTTATATTTTGCCACCTTAAGCCTTTCAGTGCCAGCTTCATTGCTGAGGAAACTTTCAGTCAGTCAGTCAGTCTGTACAGCCACATTCAGTTTCTTATTAGGAACAACAGAACTGGATATGTGCATCTATCTCACCTGCTCTTTATGGTTTATGGGTGGTCATTTCGTGGTTGGGGAGAGGGAATATAGGTGCTGACTGGACGGCTTGATCCCGAGGTCTCGCTGGCCTCGTTTGAACTTTTCCTGTGCAACTTTCCAGTCGTGTAACTTGGGCAAGTTATGTCTCCTCCTTGCCTCAGTGTTTCATCTGTGGAAGGAGAGTAATGTCAGTGCTGGTCTCACGGCATCGTCCTGTAAGATGAGCCCTGAGAGCAGTGAATGGCATTGTTAGTTCTTACTGGTTCCAGTGTATGTGAGTAACGTCTTCATGAAAAGTCCCAGCCAGTGAAGCCGAAAGAAAATATTGGATGTTTCCAGGTGCAGCTGGGTGACGTGACAGGCTCAGAATCAGGCAGCACAGTTCCTTGGCCGTCTCTTATTTCCTTTGTAATTAGGTCAGGGACGTTTAGGGGAGATGGTTTAGTAGTTGGAGGGGGTTTTAGAGTGTATCCCCACAAGTTTCTTTGCTTACGTTGAACAGTGTCATTAGGGTTCCTTAGATGAGTGATTGGGGCAAAAGTCTTGATTATTCACCCATTTTGATTTAAACAACTTGTGTTAAGTGTCTTTATGAGCTTTCTTTTTCTAATACTCTGTGGAGTGTGATTTAGTTTTTTAGTGGTTTTTGAATATTGAAGAGTAAACTTTGAAAGAATGTTGTCAAACGTGATCAGTCCTCCGTTAAACTTCTCTATTTATACATGATCAGTGTGCATTTTATGTGAATTGGATGGCATTTGCCTCTGCAGAGTGTGACAGCACCTGATTGGACCCAGACTCCTTCCTTTTTCAGTCATTATGAAACTGAAACCCATACTTAAGAAACTGTTAATACTGGTTGAAGAAAAGTAAATATTGCCACCTTGTTCCTTTTCTAATCTACTGAGCTTGTTACGTTTCCTTCAGTTCTTTTTTATTTGTGTTACTTGTGTAAATATTGTTCATTTGCTAAGTGGGCCGTTGCTAGGGCAGATTTCATGCCTGCAGTTAAGAAGTCACATTCCCTGAAGGGTGGGCCACTCTTAGGCTGTCTGTCGATTTGATGTCATTGTCTAGAAAATGCTCCAGAACTTTGGCGTGTGCCCTCTCCTTCGAGGCGTGGGCACAGTTCCTCAGGAGGAGTTGGGTTAAGAAGTTCTGTTTAGTAGCTACCATGCTTTGCCCCTGGTTTCTGAAGCTCATTACTTCTGTTTACCTGTGGTAGTGAAGATTCTTCATTTGCTTCTTAGTGGGTATTTCTAGTTACCGCAACAGATGAATCCAAGTGTGAATGTGCTTGTTTCACATTTCCAAAAAGGCGCTAACACATTGATATCGTCATTTTTGTTTTCCAGTTTGTTAAGTTTGCAAATATTGAAGAAGACACGCCGTCCTACCACAGACGTTACGACTTTTTTGTATCTCGCTTCAGTGCCATGTGTCATTCCTGTCACAGTGATCCTGAGATTCGGACAGAGTACGTGCGCTCTCACTTTTGATTTGTAGCCTCAGGGCGGTTCATTGGTGAATCACGCATGTTTACGTGTGACGTGCTGGTCACCACAGGAAACAGAAGCCCTCGCCTTATTCTCGAAATATAGCCACATTCTTTAGGGAATTCTAGTGACCCACTGAAGTTGCACATTGAGAGTGGCCTCCAGTTTACTCAACGTTCATGGCGCCTGTGGGAGCCCAGAATGCCCCCGAGTGCTCCTACCTTAGTGTTAGATCCTGTCATCTGTCATTTTTCTCTTCCTGCTTGAACACAGCAGATACACTTCTTAGGACCTTTGGGGTGAGCCATCTCTCTACTTTAAATTATTCCCCAGAGACCCACGTAGCTTGTTACCTCACTGTGGTGACATATTTGCCCAAATATCACTTTTCCAGGAGACGACTCCTTTGGCCATCTCTTGTTTATTAGATACCACTCCTTTCCCTCCCACCCCCCAGCCCCTTACTACTCATCCTCTCTCTCATTGTCTGTTTCGTGCTCCTCTGCAACACACGCCCCGGGAGCACAAGCACTTGCTCTGCGGTCAACTCTCTTACTAGCTCTTGGAATAGTGCCGGGCGCGTGCCGGCTCTCCATCGGTACTCCGAGTCGCTGCGTAGGTGAGCGAGCAAATGGATCGCAGGCTGTCATGGCAACTTGTAGGGCTATCCATACAATTTCATACAATTTCTTGTAGATACATCCTAGTCATCATCTGGAACCAGGCAGTTTTCTGCAAACATCTGTAGATCGTTATGTGGGAGCCCATCTCAGAGATGAGAAACTTGTAATATAAATCTTTGCAAGTTGAGCTCTCGGCCCCCCGCAGGAGGGACAGATTGGGAGCCGACCAGAATCTTCTGGGGACCCCCTAGGGGGCGTAGCTCTCCGGACCCCAAGTGTGGGAGTGCTGAAGTCATGAACTGCATCTTTATTAAGAAAATGTAGGAGCCCCGCCGTCAGATTCTATATTTTAATTAGATTCTCTGTGGAGAGTCACTGAGATACTAGAATGAGCCCGAGGCAGGGAAAACTGGGAGAACCAGA
>PVHY01016521.1:0-33576 GCA_004024945.1 Uropsilus gracilis
CATTATCTGGAATATTCTAAATGTCTTTCTGAAGATTAAAAACTACCAGATTGGGTTTATAAAGTCAATGAAAATTGCAGAGAAGTATAAAAAAGGTAGCAGAGAAGTATAAAAAAGGTAGCCTTGGTAGGATGCCAGTGCCTCATTATTTGGTCACAAAAGTATATCTAATTGTTCTTAAAATATCTTTGTATACAAATCTTTGCCTTTAATTATTTCATGACTCTAAGAATGGACATTTTCAAGGCAAAGGGTATGAACCTGAAACTTTCTTGATACATATTGATCGTATTCTTTATAAACTGTTTATGGCAAATTGTATTCTTACAACATGCTCTCATCAGTTTTGGCTATTTTGAAACACCAAGAACATGTTTTGTTTGAACTTTAAACTTTTAGTGAATTTGTCGATCATTTTGACCACTTTTAAAGATTATTTTCTTATTCTTAGCATATTTTAAAGTGTTTTATGATGTATAAGAGCTTTTATTATCAGTTATTTTACTTTTTTTGTATATATTACAAAGTGCCTTTTTACTGTAGCCTGTGAGTTGTCTCCCTTCCTGAGGACTTAATTCTGCATAGTACATTAGGCAGTCTGATGTGACTGTGAACACCACTTAGAGTTTTTTTTTTTTTTTTTTGAGACTAGGTCTAGCTATGTTACCCGGGGTAGTCCCGATCCCACAAACTTAAGTGATCCCCAGTCTCAGCCTCCCAGGTACTTGGGATTACAAGCGCCCACCATCACACCTGGCTGCTTTTTCGAGACCAGGTCTCGTTATGTTGCCTGGGGTAGTCTCGAACTCAAGTGATCCCTGACCTCTTGCCTCCCAGCACTTGGATTACAGGCATGTGCTTCCATGCCTGGCTACTTACAGATTCTAATAAAGATTCTTAAATGTCTTCCTGTAACAAAATATCAAGTCTTAAATCAGTAGTTCTTAATCCTTAGTGTGACTAGGATTATGTCAGAGCTATGTTCAATATGTACATTACCACATTTTAAGGTCAGTATAACCTGGAGTCCAGAGATTTTCATTTTCAGTACATATTTTGATGTTATTAATAAGCACCCTTTAAGGAACACTTTTTAATACTCTTTAGCCTGACATGCAAGACTTTGGATGATTGGTCCCTAGTTATTTTAGTCACCTGTGTTCCTCTATGAAAATTGCTTTTGCTGGGATTTTCTACGTATTGTTTCCTCAATAATACATAGACAAACCCATCTCTAAGCTTTTGTGCTTGAAATGCCTTGTAATTGTGAGCTGGTATTATGCCATCTTCTCCACTTTTTCTGAATCCTGACTTCTTTTTAAGGTATAACTTTCTTTTCATGGAGTCTGTCCTGACTGTTTTAAGCAGTTTGAATTTTTTCCCTTCTATGACCCTAAGCACTGCATTATGGAGTTTTATTTTATTTTTATGTGACTAATCTCAAATTGTTCATTATTTGTTGGTAGGAATTTTGCCTTATGTATTTTTTTATCTTCCACAGGACCTGTGTGGAAATAAAAACGAATGCACTACCCTCATTAGTCTTGGCTATTTTGAAAGGACTGCAGTGAAATATTCACTAATATTCAGTGAATATTTTTAGAAATTAAATCAATCTGTTCATTCTGTCCACTCTGTCCATAGCCTTGTAATTTGACAGATTTTGTTCACATCTCTAAGCCTTTGTTGTTACAGATTTAAGGGGTCCTCATCTTTTTAGTTTATCCTCATGGTATTCACCCCATGTTTGTTATTCTGTAGATTGTTTTATAGATTAACAGGAACTCTTTAAATTTCATTCACTATTACAGCTAAAGATTACTAGTGTTAGTTTTTTTCTGGTAGATTTGGACTTTTTAAGGGAAGAATGCCTTACTGAATTAAACAGGATGCTCTAAAGAGTATGGTAATTTATAGCTTGCTATATTGTATATCTTTCCCTGACAGTTCTAAGGCAGCTGATCAGATTCCTTACCTAGACTTACAGTCCTACCCTAATCTGAACCATTTCGCCAATGAATAGAATTTAAGACTGACACTAGGGAAAGGGAAAAGGAGGTTCCTGTATATCCCATTCTCAGTTTCATGCCAGCCTGTTAAGTAGTAGTTTTAGAGATGCTTCTCCTTTATTTCTGCCTAAAACAGCCTCCTGGGAAAAAGGATGACAGCATATTCTGGGGAAAAGCAAAGGGGTTGGTGAGGGCAATCTAGTCAACATCTGTCACTCCATTGCTTGTCAGGATTCTTTTAGCTGATTTGTCTGACTGGGCAGGTGTCCCCTCTCTCCCTCAGTGCTCCATGTGCATCCCTCTTGAAGCTTCGCACTCTGTTGAAGAGGACACTCATCCCAGGTAGAAAGGGGGACGGGAAACTGGGCCAATTGAATCTATGTCCTTTTCTTTCCATCAGATCAAGGTTACTGGGATCCATTGACTTCCTGAGGTCCATGATCTCTGTGAAGTAACGTCCCAAGTTTTGTTTATGCATTTGTACCTTTCTTGGGGGAAAGGGTCCATATCTTTCATTAGAGTTTTGAGGGATCTGTAGATTCAGAGCTTACACACTATGGCTTTAGATGATGTTGTTTTCCATGTAGAATTCTTGTGTATTTTACAAGCAGGAATGACAGGAAATTAGTGCAAAGGAAAATAGGGTGGTGGGACTATTATAATCTTAGGCAACCTATTATAAGATCCCTTTCTCATTTGAGGGGGATATATTTTAGATGTCTTTGGCACATGAGTCAACCTTCAAAAACTCTGTTGTCTTTCTTGAAGAGGTGTAACAGGAAGCCAGAAATACAAAGGAGAGGAATGGGATAGGTGATATGTGGTAACAACATTGGTCTACGTAATAGTTAGAATGTGCTCTACCATCATGACAAATCATTTTCCTTTTAGCTATCTTAAATTAGTCCTCTGTGGAAAACAAAAAAAAAAAAAAAACCACAAGGCTGGAAAACAGGATAACTTCTAGTTTTAATATACCTTCTATGGAAGAATTCTCTGTGTGCCAGGGATATCTAAAATTGACTTATAGTAAAAAAGAGTCTTGTTTTGCCTGCCCTCTGATTCTGTGGCTCTGTGAGACAAGAAGGATAACTTATTTATAGACGCTTATGTCATAGGACTGCTGAATTTCAGAAAGAAGGTTTTGTGAATTTTTAGTTTTTAACTTTCTCCAGAAGGTAAAGGACACTTAAGTAAACACTGAACATAATTGAATGAATGACTCAAGCTTTGTTCCTTGATAGGAAGGCTTGACAGCTGTCTATATGATAGAGAAGTAAGAATTACTTGCTTATTAGAGTAAAATTTTCTAAAGTTTTGTAAGATAAAAATTCTAATTCATCAATTTGAATTTTCTCTTTTTTTGAGTTAGCTGTCTAAACAACGAATTCTTGAGAGAATGTTTGGTTTGAGCCACATTCAGTGAAATGAAATGAATGAAAGAATGAAAGAATGAAAAAAATAATTTGAAATCCTTTAATGTGTTTGCAGTCATTATTTAGAAGCAAGGTCCTTGAATGAGAGAGATTATCGGGACCGGAGATACGTTGATGAATACAGAAATGACTACTGCGAAGGATATGTTCCTAGACACTATCACAGAGACATTGAAAGCAGTTATCGAATCCACTGCAGTAAATCTTCAGTCCGAAGCAGAAGAAGCAGTCCTAAAAGGAAGCGTAATAGACATTGTTCAGGTCATCAGTCACATTCGGTATGATTGATTTTGTTTTGGGTGGGTACTTACTTGTGTGTAAAAGCTCTTAATGAGCTGTTAAGTTTGGAAAAGTTTATATGTAATACTATTCGGAGGCATTATGATTGTGCTTATATAGCTTGATCCATAAAGGAAACTTCAGTATTCTTATAGCTAACCTGTATTTATTAGCTAGCCCCCATTTGCCACATTTAATATTTTTCTGCAAACCAGATGATTTTAATGAAATTTTTTGTTTTTGTAATATCTTTGGAAAATATAAAGCACCCATCATTAATCTTTAACATATTTTTACTTGAATGAAACCTTTCCTGATACTGGGAAACAAATGTAGAAAGTAGCACTGAAGGATAGTTAATCTTTATATAACATAGTCCCATAGTATAGTGCATTGTTTTCTGCAACTGTAGTTCCATTGAAGTTCTGGAAATGGGTGCTGAATAGGAAATTATCAAAAAAGACCTGTCCCTTTTTTATATCAGGTGTCTTTACCTGTTTGAGTGATAAACTCTGAATTGTTTTCCTCCCTAAGTTTTTAGTAGAACTAGCTTTAATTAGATTCATCATTTGAAATTAACTGGACTTTGTTTTCTTTTTACTTTAATTACATATATTTTTAAATATTGCTAAATAATTTCAACTAATTTTGACATTTTAAAACATTCTGACAAACTAGACCTCTCAACTCCTAGCTTAATGCTGTTTTATAACAAGAAGTTAGTAGATCATGACATTGCATTCCTTAAATTTCAGACTTCAATTAAATCAGTATTTTAAAGAGACAATTGTGTTGTTTTTTTCTATTGCCACTTTAAGTATCTTATCTGAAAATCTGTTCCTTGCCATGTTTTTCTTCTGTAACATAAACTGTGCCCTGTGAATTTCTGGGGACTGAATTTGAAATTGCTCCTGCCAACTGTTCGTGGCCTGGTGCTTATCTGAATGCCTGAATATCTCCCCGCTGAATGAATTGCGTATTCTGCCCTGAATTCACTCTGATATATTGATTGGCTGGACGATCTTGGTGCTGCCCACTTGCCGTTCCAGAAGAGCCACCGAAGGAAAAGATCCAGGAGTATAGAGGATGATGAGGAGGGTCACCTGATCTGTCAAAGTGGAGACGTTCTAAGAGCAAGATGTATAGAATATTTTTCAACACTTTTTAAACTTTGCAGACAGAATAATCTTTTAAAGAATAGTTTGTCAGCGGGGGGCTAAAGAACTCTTCATTGCTTTTTTGTTTTGTTTTTTGTGGGTTTGTTTGTTCTTTTGTATTTCTTCTTTTCTGTAGAATTTAAGTATTTCTAAAGTTCCAAAATAATGGAATTTGGAATCAGAGCAAGAAAGATAGCTCTATCTAATTGTTTTTGTAGCAGCTGAAAATAAAATAATTTGAGTGCTGAAACATTAGTTATGCTTTGATAGAGATCATTTGAACATATTCCACACTTAAGCATTCGTGTTTGATTAACTAGATAATTTGTACTCAAGTACTTAGACCTCTTTCTCCCCCCCACACTTTAGATGAAATCGTGGATACTTTGGGTGAAGGGGCCTTTGGTAAAGTTGTAGAGTGCATTGATCATGGCATGTAAGTATGTTGGTTTTAATTTTCCTTTTTTGTGCACTGGCATTTTGTGTGGGGAAGGATCCATAAGTTAGAGGAAATGGTATTTTAAATGGTAGCCATGTTTCCTGAGAACTGTAAATAATCAACATTTCTTGAATTGTGTTTTACTTACTAAGTATAGATTTTTATCAATAATGCTGATCAGTGTTCTATCAGGTAACATCCACTGAAATTAAAGTGGGTGTTCATGGATAAAAAAATGTGGTATATATACACATGGAGTATTACTCATCAATTAAAAATGACAAATTTGATGAATTTATAGACACCTGGATGTACCTAGAAGAAATCATTCTAGCAGAAACGAGCCAGATAGAAAGGGACAGAAATCAAATGGTTTCACTACTATGTGGTCAACCAAATGAAACTACATAAGGGGAGAGTGGGGACCAGCTGGAGTGGGCGGGGAGGGGAGGTGGTAGGTGACCCCCAGGGACTGAAATAATGTGAAATATATATAAATAAAAAATAAATAAATGGGAAAAAAAAGATATCTAGGAAAGTACTTCAAAGGAATCACCTACCTCGCACCGTCGCCAGCTCTCCATCTACATGAGCCATGTGCTGCATAGCAGTGGCCCCCACACATATTGGCATGTTGACCCTCTGCCCTAAAACTGTGGTCGACAGGTCTATTTCAGCGACATTCTGGAGCATCCGAGGGTACAGTTTCCATCTGAAATTTAAAAATAATAAAGTTTTAGTACATAAGCATAATCAAAGCTTTGACATTACATCTAAGTAATTTTCCCATCAAGAAAATCACAAAGCTTTAAGAAAAGAGGTGATACTAAAGTTTGTTAAAAGGAAAAGTAGCAATAAGAACACACATTTCTCAAGTCATTGTTCTTGGTAAGGTATCATTAGCATACAATAGAATTCACCCCTTTGAGTGTACAGTTTTGTGAGCTTTGCCAAATGTCTGTAGTCAAGAAATGGTAAAAACAATGAAGAGCTGGAACAGTTCAACCATCCTTAAAAAAAAAAAAAAAAAAAAATAATAATAGATTTGGTGTTCTGGTGAAAGTGTTTCCCCAAATTTAGACTGTTGGCCCTTTAAGAATTATGGAGAGGCCTACAGAATACTGAGTGCAGATTCTTTATGATTTGACTCTGCTGCCTCATTTTAACATTTTCCTCTGAGACTTTTTTCTGTTTTGTAGTTTGCAAACCTATTTTGTAAGTGAACCTCTTAAAACAATTTAGTGAACTGGATTATCTCTAAATTGACACCTAAAATCGTTTGCCATGAAATAGAAAGATATAATTTTCAGTTTAACTACAAATGTTAAAATTAGGCCTTACTCAAAATTTTTTGAAGGCCTCTTAAATCAGTGTCATCCAGGAATAAACTCTTCTTGAATAATTGGAAATGTTTAGTTCTTAAATTTGTTTCTGTGTTACTTTCCATAAAGAATATTATCCTAAATATCTTTATTGCCCTGTATTCTCTGCAACAAAAATATGAACATAAATGGAAATTTTAAAATATTTAGAAATACTTCAGAGAAGTTACTTAAAGTAGTTCAGAGAATTCCCACATGCATATTCCCCAAATATTAACATTTTACATTTGCTATATCATTTTCTATACAAACATGTTACATTTTCAAATTTTGCCAGCTAATCTATGGACCTTACTTGAATTTCACCAGTTTTCCATTTGCATCCTTTGAAAATTTCCAGGCCAAGTATTTAATCAAGACACTCCAGTGAATAGTATTCAATTCATTAAGTATGAATTATTATAATTTTTACACTTACTATACCTAAAATACAAAATTTAATCGGGAATGTCAACTTTCATTGAGATGATTGAACTTTTGAAAAAAATGAATACATAGACCTATAAGTGAATTGTGAATTGTATCATAGTATTTTAGCACTAAATCTTTTCCTTTTTTTTTTTGGAGACTAGGTCTCGCTATTTTTGCTTGTGAAACTGCAGGCTTCGTTGCCGGGGTACCATAGACTCAAACAATCCCAGTCTTAGCTTCCCAGGTAGCTGGGATTACAGGCGCATGCCACCATGCCCAGCTATTTTTTTGGAACTAGGTCTCACTATGTTGCCCTGAGCAGAACTGAACAGCGATCCCTGGTTCCCACTGTGGCGTCCTAGGCTGTCGCTTACAGGCACACGCCACCGTGCCCAGCTTTTTCTGTTTTTTTGTTTTTATAGCTATAAGCAAGAAAACTGGGAAGCCAGGCTTGGTGGCACGCGCCTGTAATCCCAGCACTGAGGCTGGGGCCTAATCTCAAAAAAAAAAAAAAAAAAAAAAAACTTGAAAACTTGGTCATATGAGTAAATAGAGGAGACTGGAAGGAGTTTTCTCATAGCTGCTTTATAGTGTTTTTGTTTTGTTTTTTTTTTGTCTTGAATACAATAAGCCAAACGTCAAGGGAAGAGTACCATCAAAAATGCATTTTTTTAATGAATTTTTTTTTAATTGAGGTCATTAACATGTATCTGCTTCAGGTATATGACAATTGATTTTTTAAAATACATTATAAAATGATAATCATATTAAAAAATTTCACCATACCTAATTACAATTTTTTTTTCTGTGATGACTACTTTAAAAAGGAACTCTTACCAACTTTAATTCTTTACTTTTTTAAAAAAATTGATAAGCATACATTATATATGTTTACATTGTTGTATACCCCTAAGTTCTCCCTAAGTTCTCTTGTCACTCATGAACCATCTTAATTTCTTGTGCCATTCCTTTCCCTATTTACCCATCTCTCTCCCTTGGTCTATGCTTTAGTTCTGCTGACAGTTTTAAGTTTTACTTGTCCTTTTGTTTGTTTTCCCAGTATTCTGATGATCAAGTATTTTTCTGACTTATTTCCCCTAGTATGATTCCTTCTAAGTCCGTCTATGTTATCACAAATGCATCAGATTTGTTTTTTTTGGATTTCTGAATAACATTCTATTGTAACTGTACCACAATTTGGTGATACATTTATTTGTCAAAATAAATTTTTGATGATTTGTTATTTCCAGTTGTTGAAAGCAATGACTTGGAAACCTTCAGACTTGGAAAAAAGTTGCTCTCCAGCCACTAGAAAAAGGTGTTGACCTCATATTTCTTAGTCTCTTGGGACATATTTCCTAATTAGTACATGAGATTTTCTTTCATAAAATGGTAAGACCATAATGAGAAAAGAGGCTAGCTGGTTCATCCTTCAGAAAGATCAGATTTGGGAGAGGATGAAGGGAAGCTGAATATTTGGGAACCCATTTACTCAAAAATCATTCATGACTCTGTATTTCCTAGGAAGTATTATGGATGACAGTCCTGGGGCCATGGCTCACTGCCACACACAGGAGGTATTTCTACCTTCCTACATAAGTGAATATGCTCAGCATTTTTTTTTTTAGCTTTATGACTTGATGGTATCTCCTTTGCCTAAATGGTTCTTCTTCCTCCCAAATCTGACAAACTGGTAGCTGTTTTCCAGGACTTCCTAGTTAGTCACCTTCAAGAAATCTGAACTTTCATAAACTTCCATAACCCCTGAAGTTATGAAAAAGATTAGGCTTTTCCTCCTATCCCACAATCTAGTTAAATTTCAAATTCTGGGAAATACCATTAAAATTTATAAGTATTAAAATTTATAACTTTCCATATGAAGTATATTTTGTCAAAAGATTCTAGAAATATACAAATCGAGTGTTATGATGCCTTAAAGGATTATTTTAGAAAAATAACAGAGTAATTAATAAGATTATACATTGCAGGATAATCGGTTCCTTCCTTGTACATTTACCATTTTCACTATAATTTTATTTTTAAGGGATGGCATACATGTAGCAGTGAAAATTGTAAAGAATGTTGGGCGATACCGTGAAGCAGCTCGTTCAGAAATCCAAGTATTAGAGCACTTAAATAGTACTGACCCCAATAGTGTCTTGTAAGTATAAACTTGAACTGTGATCCTTTCATGTTACATGAACTAATCTGAATTCTGTAAACTGAATTACTTTTATTTTGATCTCTCATAGTCGATGTGTTCAGATGCTAGAATGGTTTGATCATCATGGCCATGTTTGTATTGTGTTTGAACTGCTGGGACTTAGTACCTATGATTTTATTAAAGAAAATAGCTTTCTGCCATTTCAGATTGACCACATCAGGCAGATGGCATATCAGATCTGCCAGTCAATAAATTGTAAGTATGCTTGATAAATATTAAATTACAAAAAAATTTGTTTCTACTATACAAACAGTATGTCAGAACATTTATGTCAGAAATCTTATTTGAATAGTATCACTGCTAATAGTCCCTCCTCCCCCAGTACAGATTAAATTTGTATGTAAAACTAAGTCTTTTTGTTTTCTTGTAGTTTTGCATCATAATAAATTAACCCATACAGATCTGAAGCCTGAAAATATTTTATTTGTGAAGTCTGACTATGTTGTCAAATATAATTCTAAGATGGTAAGTCATTTTTTAAAATTTTGATAGTTGTTTATAAAATTAATTTAGGTTAGTGATCCTTGAATGAGGATTTTCATTTCTGAGGTTCATTACATCCTGTTGTTTATCCAAAAAAAGAGTGATAACCTTTCTTTTCTTGTATTATTTTGAAAGTCAAAAAGAGAATTCTTGTGCAAGCCTTTTGAAAGTGCTATCACATATTTATCTTTATCCATCTTTGTTTACCCATCCATCTCTAGAAACGTGATGAACGAACACTGAAAAATACAGATATCAAAGTTGTTGACTTTGGAAGTGCAACATACGATGATGAACATCATAGCACTTTAGTATCTACACGGCATTATAGAGCTCCAGAGGTCATTTTGGGTCAGTAGACACCAAACTTCCTGATACTATTGGAGATTTTGTTTTCTATAACTTTCATTGGTGGGAGTTGGAAAAATGGATGTGGTTTCTCTCGTGTAGGGAAGGTATTTTCTATTTTAATTAAAACTGGACTCAAGCTATCAAGGGGTTAGTAATTCCATTCTGAGACTAATTATTCACCTATGTATGCACTAGTACAATGTAAAATTTGTGGGAATAACCTTAAAGTGGGTTCTCATTGTGCAGCTTTAAGCTGTGGAATATTTGATGTAGTTACACTTGGGAAATATTTGCTAGATTCTCTTATTTTACATAAAATTTACATAAATTTCTCAGGTTAAAATATTGCAACTTGTATAAAGGTATGAAGGACTCTAAGAGTATACTGATTAACCTTGATATTCAACTAAAAATGTGCAAATTGAACTTTCATATTCTTCCAAATGGGCTATTTACAGAGAACACTCATACAAGGAAAAACTTAGTTCTGAGCAAATAAAAATGGGTTCATAATAAATGTTTTTGTGTTTAAACAGCATTAGGTTGGTCTCAGCCATGCGATGTGTGGAGCATAGGTTGCATTCTTATTGAATATTACCTTGGTTTCACAGTCTTTCAGGTACGTATTTAATAACACTAATTCTTAGTGAACTTTAAATGTTACTTGCACGTTTGGTCTCAGTGTTGAAAAGTGGCCAGTGTCATGGTCATTATCCTCTAAAACCATGATTGAATGAAGCTGTTCAGTGAGTAGTCATAGTTCATTATTCACATGGTTCATACTGTCTCATGTTTTCATTTATTTTGGAGTGCCTTCATAAATTTACATTAGGGTTTCTGTTGCCAGTTCTAAGTACTGTCACTACTTTTTCAAAATTTTTAAAAAAATTTTTGCCCATGGAACCGCAGGCTCGTGTTGCCCAGGGTACCCCAAGGACTCAAGCTATCCTCAGCCTTAGCTTCCCAGGTGCTGGGATTACAGGCATGCACCACCATGCCCAGCTGTTTTTGGGGAACTAGGTCTCGCTGTGCTGCCTTGGGCGGGACTCAAACCGCAATCCCCACACCCAGCCACGCTCCATAGGCACTCGCCACTGTGCCTGGCTTTACTATCACTCCTTTTTTTAAAAGCATTTAAGAAAAAAATTACTTGCAGCTTTCTCTCAAGTTGTTAAACATCCATGATATCCTCAGCACATTTCTAAGCACTAAGTGTATGAAGATGAAAATATAACATCTTCATCCTCGAGAATGTCTTGCAAAACAAAGGCATGGGAGCATTATTATAGTAATGTACTATTTGCTATACTGGAATAATGTAGAAGGTTTTGTGAGAAGACCAGGAAAACTAAGCAGTTAAATTTCCTTTGAGGAGGCCATCACTGAGGAGTTAGGTTGTTTAAGCAGTTGCTGGAAGGAAGAGTAGCAGTTCTCCAGAAAATTAGATAGCATGATTGGTCATATAAGAGTTAAGAACTCCTAGCCATAAGTTTATGTAAGTGTGAAAGTGAACTCTAGTTAGGGAAGGATAGAATTAAGGATTGAGTTTTTTGCATAAGTGGGAAAATTATGACAATACACAAGGACTTGTTATAGAAAAGTGTTTTTTATATCTTAGAAATCAGTGGTTTCCAGGTGTGGACTGATCTCAAGTGAAAATGGTTTTGTTTAGTTGCCATTCTGTGCTCTAAGTGGAGATTATCCTTCCTCTTCGAGGGGTATTTCACTATGCCATTTATGAAATAATAGCTCTTGGGATTTTTTTTTCCCGTTGGAGACTAGGTCTTGCTGTGTTGCCTGGGTTACTGTGGACTCAGGTGATCCCCAGCCTCAGCCTCCCAGGTAGCTGAGATTATAGGCACCTGCCACAGTGCCCAGCTGCTTTTTTGAGACCAGGTCTTACTGTGTTGTCTGGGGTAGTCTTGAACCTGTGAACTCAAGCGATCCCAAGCTGCTTCTTGCCTCCCAGTGCTTGGACAACAGGTGCACACTACCACGCCTGGCTAGTTCTTGGGATTTTTTAAATGAAAGTCCTTATTTGACAAAACAAAAAGTAGAAAATCTTATTTAAGTCTCCACATTCTCATAATTTTTCTTCCACTGAAAACTCAAAAACTTGGAAGCTTTCAGTAATGCTGCCATCAAACTTTTGATCAAGGTTTTGTGGTTGGGGAGGGAGTGGGATTTGGGAGATCTTGGCTCATACTGTTGAGCTTCATTTGAGGTGGCAGCATTGCTAGAAGGCGTGGAAGCTACTATGTGTCAGAAGTCACTTACATAGCCACTGCAGAATGTACGTGTTCACTGCTTGCTGGGCACCTTCACCAAACTTAGGTCTCTGTCTAATCTCTAGTGATCCTGTTAAAATATGGATCAGAGCTGGGCACAATGGTGCGTGCCTATAAACGATAGCATATGGAGTTGCGGTGGGGTTTGGGGATTGCGGTTTGAGTTCTGCCTGGAGCAACACATTGAGACATAGTCCCCCCAAAATAGCTGGGTGTGGTGGCACTTGCCTGTAATCCTAGCTACCTGGGAAGCTGAGGCTGGAAATTGCTTGAGTCCGTGGTACCCCGGGCAACACGAGCCTGCGGTTCCACTGACAAAAATAGCGAGACCTAGTCTCCAAAAAAAGAAAAAGAAAGAAAAGAAAAAACCAAAAAAAACCCCTGGATCAGTTTGCCCTCTAGAATCCTGGCTTTCAGTTACCTCTAGGAGCGTTACCAGTTTTAATACACTGTAGGGTCAAGAAAAAGTTGAAGAGGTTACTGCTTGCTTTATTCGATGCTTAAGATACTTCAAATGATACCATGTTCGTAAATCATTCTGAATTTTAAGGTGATATGCACATTATTAGCATTACTTTAAGATACGGTTTATATTTGGGTTTCATCCTCCAAAATGCTTTTCAACTAAGGAACTAGTTAAATATGGGTTAATATTACTCATGTCATAAATAATGACAACACAGTTGACAGATAAATAAAAACATTTTATGCAGCCTTTGCATTCTAGAATAAGGGTTGGCAAACTGTATCCTACGTAATATATTCTTTAAGAAAATGAAAAGCTGAGAAAATATTTGTGATGAGCCAAATTAAAAAAAAATATTACTATCTGGCCCTTTACAGAAAAAGTTTGCTAATCTTTTCTCTAGAATTATAGCATTTCTGATGTAAATTTGGCAGTTTTCTCTCTTCTCCTTTAGGGAGAGTTCTCTATTATGATATAATTCAAGATTTTAGTTTTGATTAGTATTCAGAACTCAACTTTTTCTCATTTATGAACTCTATAATTTTGGTCTGTGAAATTCATGTTGCCACTTAACCTATAAAGGATTATTGTGAGAATTACTGGGACTGTATCGCCTAGGATTAGTAAGTTTTACTTACTTAGTTTTGTTACTCATTGGGTAATTGAAATCAATTTTGGTTAAGGCTGAACAGTTAGTTTTTCTGGTAACTTTCCCCATTGTTCCTCAAACAGTGCAAGAACCGCAAATAAATATCTGTTCTCTGTTCTATTACAAAACTATTTGATCCTTTTTAGAAAGACATTAGTTTTATTACTTTATCCCTAGCCCAAACAGTACGGCTCATTCAGTATATTCCATCTCTGAAGTAGAGTGTAATATAAATTGTGTTGCCCTTTTTCTTACTATATCATGCATGTAAGGAAATGTAATGTGTTAAATTTCCTTTTCCTGTGTTTCTTAGACCCATGATAGTAAAGAGCACCTGGCAATGATGGAACGAATATTAGGACCCATACCAACACACATGATTCAGAAAACAAGGTACGCTTTAAGAATAAAGCCCTTTGTGCAAATGTGCAGTACCCTATATTAAATGACGGAAAACCCAACTTTGTTATTTCTTGTTTCAAGGACTGCATATTTGAAAGCAATCTAGCATTGGCCTTATATTCTGGTAAACTTTTTTTTTTTAACTTTAAAGTGAAATGTTTTTCTAAAAATATGTAGAGTAATAAAAAGAATTTTAGTTTGGAGTCCTGTCTATATTTGAATTTCATAGTATTGCTATATGTGTACATGTCTTGGTCAAGGTAACCATTGTGATTCCTAAAGAGATGCACCACTCAAGTTACTAGGGAGTTATTTCCATTTTTTTTCCAAGACTAGGTCTCGCTGTTTTTGCCAGTGGAACTGCATCAGGCTCACGTTGCCCAGAGTACCATAGACTCAAGCGATCCCCAGCCTCAGCTTCCCAGGTAGCTGGGATTACAGGCGTGCGCCACCATGCTCAGCTATTTTTTTTGGGACTAGGTCTCACTATGATGCCCCAAACGGGACTTGAATCGCAATCCCTAGCCCCATGCGCTTCACAGGCTGAAGATTAGAGGCATGAGCCACGGCTGGAAGTTATTTCTTTATATGTTCTTTAAATTTTCAGCTGTTCCATTTCCCAGATCTAGTGAAATGAGAATTCACAGAAATGGCTCCAGCAGGCATCATTTCCTCTATGGTATTTGGGGACAACTTAGTTGAGATACTCTACCTCAGAGGGTGTGAGATTAAGGAAGATAGTATTTAAGTTATCTGATGCATAATTTTTTCTGAGTTTTGTTTTAATGTATGTATGCTTATATGTATAGACACAAATGCTTTTACTTCCATCTGTTGGGAGCAGGGTAAATGTGGAGCTGTTACTCTTAGTAATCTAAACTTGTCTTTGTCCTATAGAAAACGCAAGTATTTTCACCATAACCAGCTAGATTGGGATGAACATAGTTCTGCTGGTAGATATGTTAGAAGGCGCTGCAAACCATTAAAGGTAAAGAAAGAAAAAGTTTAAAGGTTGAAAAAGCTCTTTAAACATTATTTTGATGCCTTTCTCAAAATAAAACACAAACATTATTTCCCCCCCAGGAATTTATGCTTTGTCATGATGAAGAACACGAGAAACTGTTTGACCTGGTTCGAAGAATGTTAGAATATGATCCAGTGAAAAGAATTACTTTGGATGAAGCATTGCAGCATCCTTTCTTTGATTTATTAAAACAGAAATGAAGTGGAAATTAGTGGTCTTACTATATATATACTTCTCTAGAAGAGATTACTTAAGACTGTGTCAGTCAGCTCTAAACATCCTAATATTTTTGTAAACATTAAATTATTTTGTACAGTTAAGTGTATATACTGTATATTTTGTATCAGTAGCAATTAATCTTGTTGAGAAAATATGGTCTTGATAATGAAACATAAAAGTTAATTGTTAAATTTTCCTTGTTGAGATTAATTAGCATTTTTAAAGATCTTTGGAATATTCTTTGTGTCTAGTGATAAAATGTGATTGATCTTGTCTTTTGTAAATGGAGGTCAGCCTTTTCAACTGTTTTGTTTTTTTGTTTTTGTTTTGTTTTGTTTTTTTTTTTTTGAGTAAAAGGAAATCTTTGACTACTTTATTCTTAAGTGAATATTCTTTCTATACTTCAAACTCAAAACTCTTTAACTTTAAACATTTTTAATCATTGTTAAATAGGTAGTATTGTTAACTCTAGGTAGACAGATACTAGGAATCAAACACGTAGGAAGTGTTTATTATTGGAATTTCATGAACTCAAAAATATTGTGTACTCACTGGTTTGATGTCAGTGGTGATAACTAGTAGTCATGACAAGTTGTCCAGCCTGCCCATTGTGACATTTGTTCAGTCAAACCACTATGTACTTCCTGTACAAGTGCAGTCTATTTGGAAAGTCATTTTCCAAGAACTATTTTATGTCGTTAGTCGCACGGAAAGAGGAATTTAATATTTCTTGGAGACAACTTAGCTTTTAGTCTTTGATGCCAAATCCTGAGGAGTCCTGAAATTATCTAATAACTTTTGTTATCAAATGAAGGCAATTACACCTCAGCCTATAAGAATTTAAAGCAGTTTTTATTTGTATTCATCTTTCCTGAGGAATGATTTGATTGGAAAACACTTGGAGGGGGCGGAATCTGCAGAAATGTCAAGATACTAGTTGGTTAATATGTTGTATTGTTTTCTTTGCCTATATTTTACTGTTAGTTGTTTCCATATTAAAAACCACATGGTAAGTGCTGCTTCACTTAAATAAGGAACATCAACAACAAAAAACTTGATAGCTGCCAGGTGAAAATACTTCTTACAAAATTCAATATTGAGCCAGGCACGGTGGCTCATGCCTGTAAGCTTCAGCCTATGAAGCACCTGGGGCTAGGGATTGCAGTTTGATGCCCTGCTCGGGGCAACACCGTGAGACCTAGTCCCAAAAAATAGCTGGACATGGTGGCGCATGCCTGTAATCCCAGCTACCTGGGAAACTGAGGCTGGGGATTGCTTGAATCCGTGGTCCCCTGGGCAACGTGAGCCTGTGGTTCCATGGGCAAAAATAGCAAGACCTAGTCTCAAAAAAATAAATAAAATTCATTATTGTATAGTTAATAAGTTCAGGTACTTTTTGTTTAAAAGTATCTCCATTTAAAAAATGCATTTCATATAAGATTTGCGTTTTATCTGTGTATTTTAAACATTGGTATTTGGAATTTTTTTGTATGACAAATGGTGAAAACAGCGTTGATCCCTATGTTATTCACTGACAAGCATTTGCTGATACAGTAACATTATGTTCCTAAAATTCACTAGGACTTTAAGAAAGCTGAAATTTTACCATAGAATCACTGCGTGAGATATCCTTAGGTCTCTCTGATGCAGTCCATGTTTAGTGAATGTACTTTCAGAACAGATAAATCTGTATTATACATTATGAGTTTTTTTGGTAAACATTTGATGAAGAGGTTTTCAGTGGATTTAGTAGTGTTGCTATTGAGATTAAAATGTCTACTACTCCATATTTTCTCTTTTTTTTTTTTTGAGACTAGGTCTTGCTATTTTTGCTGGTGGAACTGCAGGCTCACGTTGCCCATGGTACCACAGACTCAAGTGATCCCCAGCTGCAGCTTCCCCAGGTAGCTGGGATCACAGTGCGCCACCATGCCCAGCTATTTTTTGGGAACTAGGTCTCGCTACGTTGCCCCGAGCGGGACTCGAACCGCAATCCCTGGTTCCGGCCACGGCTTCCTAGGCTGCCGCCTACAGGCGTGCACCACCATGCCTGGCCCCCTATTTTCTCTATTTCTATTCTAGCAGTCCCACTGTACTACCTGTGCCTGCTATGCTTTTCCTCCAAGTGTATCAGGTACCCAAATTGATGTTACTTTTTCCTTCAGAGGGGAAATTTATGACCTGAGTATCAGCTCCCAGGATATAAAAAAGGGAAATGCCCACGTTTTCTAAGTAGTTAATGATTGCTCACCCCTTTTCTTTCTAAAAGGTTTACATCCTTCACAAAGGTATTTGCTAATTCTTACCCCTAATTCGTGAAATTTTAGGAATTAAAAAGAAGCTCCAGTAAATAAGGCAGGATAGAAGATGTTTAGTAAGTTTTAGGGGCCATGGTGTAAGTGTCTACTGAGCTTTCAGGTGCCTTTTTTTTTTTTTTTCCTTTTGGGGACTAGGCCTCACTATTTTTGCCCATGGAACCACAGGCTCACGTTGCCCGGAGTATTGCCTGGGGTTACAGGCGCGTGCCACCACCACACCCAGCTAATTTTTTGAAACTAGGTCTTGCTACGTCCCCCCTACAGGACTCGAACCACAATCCCTGGCTCCGGCCGCAGCTTTCTAGGCTGCCACATGCACGCATGTGCCCCCGTGCCCGACCTCAAATGCCTATTCTTAACTGCCGTTTTTCCTTGTATTTCTGAACTTACGTTCTGAAAGTGTTAGGTTTTTACTTGAGAATGCTAGTAGCTTCAGCACTCAGTAAGCTAACTTGTTTTTGTTTTTTTTTTTTTTTTTTTTTTTGAGACTAGGTCTTGCTATTTTTGCCCGGGGTACCACAGACTCAAGCAATCCCCAGCCTCAGCTTCCCAGGTAGCTGGGATGACAGGTGCGCGCCACCACGCCCAGCTATTTTTTTGGAACTAGGTCTCGCTACGGGCCCCAGGTGGGACTCGAACCGCGATCCCTAGCCCCGGCCGCTTCATAGGCTGAAGCTTACAAACACGAGCCACCGTGCCCGGCCAGTAAGCTAACTTGTAATTGGGTATTTTTCTTAATAATTTGATGCCTTATAATCTAGTATTTTCTGGAAATTTCACTGAAGTCAAGCTTGGTGTTTGTGAAGCATTTGAAAATGTGTCTTGGACTGTTTCTGCTCCCATTTTCTCAGGTTTTCTCATGCATTCATCAACGTTTTTAGAGTACGTGAAATTGACTCCTTCAATATTATTCCTCAGGTGATAGCTGTAAACTACCCTGTGACATTTTACAGCCATGTGTGATTTAATGATGTTTTGGTCAAAGGCAGACCACATGTACAATAGTGTTCCAAATAAACTGTACCATGTAGGTTTGTGTAATTACACTTGACATTTTGCACAATGATAAAATTGCCTAACATTTCCCAGAGCATGTCCCATCACTATAGTGATGTATGACTAGTTCATGAAATTGGAAATGTCTTCTGAATGATCTTGGAGGGTTTGGATGGTAGATTAGAAATGACTTGGCCAATCTACCAATACTTGCTGAACTGTTACTTAAACTAGGTTTCCTAGATTCCAGTATTGCACTTTCCTGTTAAGATAAACCTCTTTGAGTGAAAAAACTTATTTGCTATGAAATGGGATGTGGAAAGTAATAGTTAATAGAAAGTGTTATCACATGGGTTCCATTTATTCACATTTTCTACTACCCTTAGTTGAATGGTAGTTTCAACCATTTAGAACTTCTGCAAGTACTAATACTTAAAATTTCACATTCTGGAATGAAGAAATACTTGTCAGGTGACTGGGGTTTTTAATTCTAGTTTGGGTTTCTGATTCCCTCAAAATTTGGTGCAAGTTTAAATTTATCAGTACTAATTAAGCTACATTTTCAAGCCAGATTTCATTGTTTCAATAATTGGATTATTCAATTGCATGTTTGTAAATAGGTAGAAACAATTCCGGTTCTTGAGAGTCATTTGACAGCTTTTTAAGAAGTTGGTATTTTCTAGCTAAATCTTTAAAACAGTTATATTTGGCTGGTTGCTTTTGATTTTTTTAAGCAGAAGGAATGTAAAATTCAGAAGTCCTTTTTTATAGTTCAGTCATTACAGTCTTTTGGGATATATATGTAAAAAGAAATCTCTCTAATGTGAATATACTTAATCTGAGTCATTTGGGGTAAGTCAGCTAGTTCTATACAAATGATATGTTTTTTTAAAGTACAATGAAAAGTGGAACAATGAACCTCCAAATACACTAACCCAGTTTGAAAAATTAGAAACATTTTGCAAGTTTTGTTTCATCTAGACTTCAACTTAATTTCTTATATTTACTTAAGTATTTCACTTATATTTTTTATATCTTTTAGCATTAGCTTTTTGTTTTGTTTTTTGAGACTAGGTCTTGAAATTTTTGCCTGTGGAACCGCAGGTTCATGTTGCCCAGGATACCAAAGACTCAAGCAATCCCCAGCCTCAGCTTCCCAGGTAGTTGGGATTACAGGTGTGTGCCACCATGCCCAGCTAATTTTTTGGAACTAGGTCTTGCTGTGTTGCCCCGGGCAGGACTTGAACTGAGATCCCCGATTCCCGCCATGGCTTCCTAGGCTGCCACTTACAGGCACGCACCACCGTGCCCGGCCTTTTAACATTAGCTTTTAAAAAACAGTGACTTTTGTTGTACCTATTTCTTTTCTATTATTGAGTTCACATTTAAAGTTTCATAATTTCAAGAACTGTTATTTTATAGTTGGTTTGAATCTGGACCTTACAAGGTCCACACAGTGCTAATATGTAAATATCTGGCTTCTTATTACTCACTGGATAATTTTTTTTTTTTTGAGACTACGTCTCGCTGTTTTTGCCCGTGGAACCGCAGGCTCAAGCAGTCCCCAGCCTTAGCTTCCCAGGTAGCTGGGATTACAGGCGTGTGCCATCACACCCAGCTGTATTTTTTTGGGGCTAGGTCTCTCTACGTGCCTCTGGCGGTACTTGAACTGTGATCCCTGGCCCCGGCCGCTTCATAGGCTGAAGCTTACAGGCATGCACCCCCATGCCCAGCCTTTCACTGGGTAATTTGTCCTAGAGAATTTTCCATGTTAAATACTTGGGATTGTATCCATGTCTCATAGTCCCAGGACTTTGTGTTCAGGGGAGTTACTTTTCAAGTGACTTTGCCTGGAACTTCTTAGAAGTAATATCTAAGTTATTGCAAGATTTAAAGTATATGACAGGTAGCCTGGTGTTAATAGCATTTATTTTGTTTTCTTTAAATGCTTTAACACTGATAACTTCTTCCCACTGTTGTTTATGACATCAGGAATTATGAAACTCAATTTTATTTTTCACTGATGTAGTTTTCACAAGCTAGAAACTGATTTACAATCAAACATCTATATAAGGATCCATTTTTTTGTATTTACTCCTTTCCTGGTTTTAGTTTGATTTTTATGTTATAGTTCTTGGGAAAAATACATAGTGAAAAGACAGATATGGATTTGGTTATGAAGACTTAAAATCAATTTTAATACCATTGGGGCAGGCACCTTACTGGTGTAGTTCTTTCAGATGCTATTAGCACCTGTCACATGTAATGAATTATAAAGTAATTGTAGCTTGGGGGATGTTCCTGTCTTCCCAGGGTTCCTCCTTACCCCCTTCCTCCCAGCAACTTAAAATATATGTATTCTTAAAGTTGTGCACATGAGAACAAGGTGAAGATGCTTGCCTAGTCAGATCACATTCGGACTTGGGACTCTGCAGGTGAACAAATCTCTAGTCACATCTATGAGTAGGAATTCTAAGCCTAATTGCACAGGGACAGTTGTAAGGATCAAATAATTTGTATAAGGCGCGAGTAAATGGTAGTTATTACTTTCACTGAATATAGGGAATATGTATTCCCTGTATTCTTTATATAGTGTTCTGTAGTCTACAAGCAATGTTCCTGTACTTCTGGTTTTAATCCTGTAAGTATAATATGAAGTGAACAAAATATCTTCATTCTAATGTTAGCATGGTACACCCTTTTCCATCTTTGATTTTTTTTGGTGTATATTTAAAGTTTTGTGTAAAGGGCATATAATTCAGTCTTGGTTGTTTTTTGTTTTTCTGCTTTGACAGTCTGCCTATTGTCTCTTTAAACCAGTTAGATTTATCATAATTATTGGTAGGGTTTGGGTTAGACCTACAGTCTTTCTCTTTGTACGTGTCTCTTTTGTTCTTGCTTCTCATTTTCCTTTTTTTTTAAAAATTATTTTACTAGAGATTTTGGTGACTTTAGTTAAACTGTGGTTGTGTGTGAGAGACAGAACATGTGGCAGTTGGTTTAGAGTTTGTAAGTCTTTAAGTGACATACTGCTTAACATATAGTGAATAAACCTGATAGACTGTTTCTCCCCTCCTGGACTTGTACTATGTCATACATTTTACTTACCTATATGTTAAAACCCCACAATACATTGTTATTTTTGTTTTAAATCAGCTAGCTTTTGAAGAGATGTAAGAATTCCACAGAGTTAATGTTTCCATTGTTCTTCAATCTTTTGTTTAAATACGTATTTCCATCTGGTATATAGTTTTTCCTCTGCCTGAGTTACTTTAACATTTTGTTCTGTAATGTTTTTATTATGGATTCTGCTGGTAATATTTTCAACTTTTTCTATGTATAAGTGTATTTATTTAGCATTTTTTGGAAAGATGCTTTCAGCTTTCACTGGGTGAAAGCATTTTAGGGTGACAGGATGTTTCCTTATCTTCTAGTTCACATTGTTTCCAATGAAAGTCTGTTATGTTTAGTCTAGGTGTTTTCGTTTTTGTTTGTTTTATTTATTTTACATTGTTGTAGTCCAATATTTCTCCTGCCACCATATCACCCATGACCCATCACTGTTTTCCCTCCCCTCTTTCCATTGCTGCCTGTTTCTATAGTCAACTTGTTAGCTTTTACTATCGTCCTTTTTTTTTAATCTAAATTTCATATATAAGTGATACCATCTGGTGTTCTCTTTTTCTTTCTTACTAATTTCAGTAAGCATAATCCGTTCCAGCTCCATCCATGTTGCTGTGAATGGCATGACTTTTTTTTTTTTTTTTTGAGACTAGGTCTTGCTATTTTTGCCTGTGGAACCGCAGGATCTTGTTGCCCAGGGTACCACAGACTCAAGCAATCCCCAGCCTCAGCTTCCCAGGTAGCTGGGATGACAGGTGCGCGCCACCACGCTCAGCTATTTTTTTGGAACTAGGTCTCGCTACCTGCCCCAGGCGGAACTCAAACCGCGATCCCTAAGCCCCGGCCGCTTCATAGGCTGAAGCTTACAAGCACGAGCCACCATGCCCGGCCGCATGACTGTCTTTTTTGATTGATGTATAATACCCCGTTGTGTAAATACACCACAGCTTTTGATCCATTTGTTTGGGACATCTGGGTTGTTTCCATGTCCTGACTATTGTAAATAGTGCTGAAGTAAACACAGGAGTACAAGTTTCCTTTTGAATTAGTGTTTTTGTATCCTTTGTGTAGATTTCCAGAAGTGGGGTCAAATGGTAGTTCCATTTTTAGTAGTTTGAGGGTCCTCTACATGGCCTTACATAGTGGTCGAACCAGTTTACGTTCCCCCAGCCGTGTAAAAGTGTTCCTTTTCTCCACATCCTTGCCAGCATTTGTTGCCTGTTTTTTTGATGTGGGCCATTCTTACCTGTGTGATGTGGTATCTCATTGTGGTTTTAATTTGCATTTCCCTGATTCTAAGTGCTGTTGGCCATTTGAATTTCTTCCTTGGGGAAGTATCTTTTTATTCTTCTGCCCATTATTTGGTTGGGTGGTTTACTTTGTTAAGTTGTGTAAGGTTTTTGTTTATCTTTGTTGATATTATCCCTTATCTGCTGTATGGTGGGCAAATATTTTCTCCATTGGGATTCGCTTTGTTTTACTTATCTCTTCTGCTGTACAGAAGTTTTTAGTTTAATGTAGTCCCAACTGTTTATCCTTTCCTTTATTTTCTGTTTCTGGAGATGAGTCTTTGAAGAAGTTTCTGAGATGAATGTCCTGGAGTTTTTTGCCTATGTTTTTCTCACATGTAGTTTATGATGTCAGGTTTTATGTTGAGGCCTTTATCTATTTTGAGTTGATTTTTGTGGTGTGAGATAGTCGTCCAGTTTTCCCAGCATCATTTATTGAAGAGGCTTTCTTTCTTTCTTTTTTTTTTGAGACTAGGTCTCGCTGTTTTTGCCTGTGTAGGTCTCACTACGTACCCCCGGGGGGACTCGAACCGCTATCCCTGGCCCCGGCCTTGGCTTCCTAGGCTGCACCTCCAGGCATGCGCCACCATGCCCAGCCTTGACGAGGTTTTCTTTGTTCCAGTGTATATTCTTGACTGTTTAGTCAAAGATCAAATGAACATGCATGTGTGCTTTTTTTTTTTTTTTTTTTTGCTGGATCCTATGATGGATTTATTTATTTTTATATATGTGTGGTCTTATTTCTGGGTTTTCTTTTTGATTCCATTGATCTGTGCATCATCTGTTTTTGCTCCAATACCATGCTATTCTTACAGTGGCTTTGCAATATTGTCAGAAGTGTGGGTGTGTATAATTCCTGCATTCTTCCTCCTATTAGGAGAGCTTTTGCTATTTGGGGTTTTTGTGTTTCCATATAAATTTCAATAGTATTTGTTCTCTTTCCTTGAAGTATGTGAGATATTTACTGGAATTGTACTGAATCTGTAGATTGCTTTTGGTAGTATGGTGATTTTATTTTATTTATCTATTTATTTTTTGATTTGATATATGTATATATTTCCACATTAAGTTTAGTTAACTTCCATCACAGTGTTACAATTTATCTTTTGTTATAAGAATTTTTAAGTTCTACTCTCAACTTTCAAATGAATGTGGTATAGTATTATTGTTCACTACACCCTTTGGACATTTCTTTTATAACTGGAAGCTTACACTTTCACCCATTTCACCTATCTCCTATTCCCCTGCCTCTGGTAACCACCAATCTATACTTTGTATCTATGACCTTCTATATTTATCTATTTTTGATTTTATATTTTTTAAAAACATTATATATAAATTTCACATCATTGTAATCCCATGGATTCACCCACCTCACCCCACCTTTCCCTCCCTCCCCCTCCCTTCCCCCCCTGCCCAAAGTTGTATGCTTTGGTTTGGTGCTTAGCTTGTTTTGACTTTTCCTCATGGCTTTTGTTTATTTTTTCCCTATATCCCATATATTAGTGAAACCATTTGGTTTCTGTCTCTTTCTTTTTGACTTGTTTCTGCTAATATGATTTCTTCTAAGTACATCCATGTTATCATAAAATCATCAAATTTGTCATTTTTAATTGAGTAATACTCCATAGTGTATATATACTACGTTTTTTTTATCCACTCATCTGTTTTGGGGCATTTAGGTTGCTTCCAAGTCCTTGCAATCATAAATAGTGCTGCAGTAAACATCCAAGCACAGGTGTCCCTTTGTATCCACATTGAGGTCTCTTTTGGGTAGATTCCCAAGAGACAATTGCTGTGTCAAATGGTAGTTCCATTCTCATTAATTTGAGGGTCCTCCACACAACTTTTCATAGTGGTTGGACCAGTTTACATTCCCACCAGCAGTGTAAGAGTGTTCCTTTCTCTCCACATCCTCGCCACCACTTGTTGCCATTTCTTTGGATGTGGGCCACTCTTATTGGTGTAAGGTGGTATCTCATTGTAGTTTTGATTTGCATTTCCTTGTTGCTAGTGACGTTGAGCAATTTTTCATGTGCCTGTTGGCCATTTGTATTTAGTATGGTCATTTTAATGTTTATTCTTCCTATCCATGAGCAGGGAATATCCTTCCAATTCTTTGTGTCATCTCTGTTTTAAGAGTGTTTTGTTGTTTTCTTTGTATAGTCTTTTACCCCTTTTGTTAGGTTTATTTGCAGATACTTGAATTTTCTTGCAACTATTATAAAAGGAAGGTTCTTTGAATTTCATCTTGAGATGATTTGTATATAGGATGACTATTGATTTTGTCTATTTTGTTGCCTGCTATTTACTGAGATTATCATATAATGATAGTTTCAGTTTGTTCCCTGTTTGGATCCCTTTTATATTTTTTCTTGCCTTATTGCCCTAGATAGAACTGCCAGTACTATATTGAAAAATAGTGGTGAGAGCAGGTATCTTTATCTTATTCCTGATCTTAATGGGAATGCTTTCAGTTTTTCATCATTAAGGATATTTCCTGTGGGTGTGTCATACATGGCTTTTATTATGTTACATCCCTTTATCTCAAATTTTTCAAGCATCATAATTGGATGCTAGACTTTATCAAATGCTTTTTCTGCATCTACTGATAGGCTCATAAGGCTTTAATTGTTGACATGGTGGATTATGTTAATTGACTTTTGGATGTTGAACCATCCTTGTGTCCCAGGGATAAATCCCACTTGGCTGGGGTGTATAACTCTCTTTATGCATTATTGGATTCAGTTTGCCAAGATTTTATTTAGACTATTGGCATCTGTGTTCATTAGGGACATTAGTCTGTAGTTTTCTTTGTGTTATCTTTGGTTTTGGTATTAATATAATTGCTTCATAGAATGTATTTGATAGTTTCCCTTTCTCAAATTTTTAAAACAGTTCCTATAATACAGGTATTACTTTATCTTTGAACATTTGGCAGAACTTGTTTATGAAATCATCTAGTCCTGGGCTTTTGTTTTTTGAGAGAGTTTTGATGACTGCTTCAATTTCTCTACTTGTGATTGGTTTCTTTGAGCTGTCTCCTCATTGTTCAGCTTTGGGAGATTATATAGTTCTAAGAATGTATCCATTTAATCCAAGTTGTACTTGTTTGCAAATAAATGTTTGTAGCAGTATCTAATTATTCTCTGAATTTCTGCTGTATCAGTTGTAATTTCTTGTCTTTTGCTTATGATTCTTTTTTGGGTTTTCTCTCTTTGTGAGCTTTGCTAGGGGTTTATCAATTTTATTTTTTAAAAAAACCAGTTTTTGATTTCATTGGTAATTTTTTTGTGTTGTCTTTTTTTAAAAATTTCTGTTTCATTTCTACTTTAATTTTTATTATTTCATTTCTTCCATTGTATTTTGTATTTTGTTGTTGTTGTTGTTGTCCTCGTTCTTTGAGATGGGAGATTAGGTTATTTCTTTGAGCTATTTCTTGTTTTTTTTTTTTTTTTTTTTTTTTTTTTTTTTTTTTTTTTTTTTTTTTTTTTTTTTTTTTTTTTTTTTTTTTTTTTTTTTTTTTTTTTTTTTTTTTTTTTTTTTTTTTTTTTTTTTTGTTTTTTTGTTTTTGATATGGGCCTTTATTGCTGTATACTTTCTTGTTAATACTGGTTTTGCTGAGTCCCATACATTCTGGACTGTTGTATCATCTTTGTCATTTGTCTAATTTATTCTTTGATTATCTCATTCACTCAGTGGTCTCTCAGTAGCACAGTGTTCAGTCTCCATGTAGTAGGGAGGCTTGCATTCTTTTCATAGTTGACTTCTAGTTTGATATCTATATGGGCAGAGGAAATACTTGGTATTACTTTAACTTTTGTGTATTTATTGATGTTTGTCTTGTGCCCTAGTATGTGGTTGATTTTGGAGAATGTTTCTTGTGCATTTGCAAAAAAAAGTAATCATTTCTTTGGGGGTTCAATGTTCTGTAAATGTTTATTAGGTCCATGTGGTCTAGAGCTTCATTTAGAGTTACTGTGTCCTTATGTAGTGTCTGTCTTATCCATCTGTCCTCTAGTGAGAGTGCAGTGCTGAAGTCTCCTATGATACACATACTTTCACCAATTTCTGTTTTTAGCACTGACAGTAATTGTCTACTGCATTTTGGTGCTTCTTCACTTGGTGAATATATATATTAATGAGTGTTGATCATTATGTAGTGAATGTCACCTTTTTCAGTTTAAAGTCTGCTTTGTCTGCTATAGGTATCCTTGCTTTCTTTGGGGGACCATTTGCCTGTAGGATTGTTTTCCAGCCCTTTACTTTCAGTCTGTGCTTACCTTTAGAGTTCAAGTATGTTTCCCAGAGGCAGCAGAATGTTAGGTTCTGTTTTTTAATCCAGTGTGCTACCCTGTGTCTTTTAATTGGTGAGTTAGTCCATTAACATCTAAGATATTTTTGATTTTGATAATTAAAATCTGAGGTTGCCATTTTGGTGGTCTTTTTGAAGTTCTATTTACTACCTTGTCTGTTCTTCCTGCTCATTTTTCTGTTAGTTAAGATTTTAGGGCTTCACCTAAAGTTTCTTGGAGTGGAAGTTTAGTAGTAGCAGATTTCTGAAGATTGTCTGATTTTTCCTTCATAAAGGAAGGTGGTCTTCACAGGGTATTCTTGGCTGGCATTTTTTTCTTGGAGTTTTTTGAATATGTGGATATCACTCCTGAGTGACTCCTCAGAGAAATCTAATGTCAGCCTAGGAGGTTTTCCTTTGTATGTTACCTGTTTCATTTTTCTAGTCAGTTTCATTATTTCCTCTTTGTCTTGGACTCTTGGAAGCTTTACTATTACATCTTGCTGTGGTTTTCCTTTCATTAACATAGTTTGGTGTTCTCTCTTCCTGTATGTCTATTTTTATTTCTTCAGATTTGTGAAGTTCTCAATTATTTCCTTAAATAGATTTTCGATTCCTGTGACTCCTGGGATTCCTATGACTCTTGTAGTTCCTTTCCTCACAGTGTCCAATAAATTTCTGAGTGTTTCTTCATTCTTCTTCCTTTGTATTTTTTCTTTTTCTCTTTTGATTCTTTTTATTTTGGTATTTCCAAGAGTATTATTTTTGGTATTTCCAAGAGTATTTCATCTATCCTATTTTCATGGCGTTTAAAAGCATTTTAAAGCTCCTCTATTGCTTTTAATTTCCTTTGTTTTCTTTAGTACCCTTTTTAAAGATTGAATTTTGTTCTTCATTGATTGTTACTCATTGATTTTTTTTCTTTATGTTTTTCTACATTTTCTCTTAGGCCTTTGAGTGTTTTCATCATGGTGATTCTAACTTCTTTATCTGATAGGTAGACCATTTCTTTTGTGTTATTGGTATTGGGTTCTGGGGGTTATCTTTCCTTTGGTGTGGTATATTGTTTCCTGAAGCTTGACCATTTGCATTTTTCTTCCTGTTGTTTGTTTTTGGGCTTGCTCTATGCTTTGTGCCACTATGGCACTTGTTCTGGCTGGCATGGTTGTTTAAGGCTCTTACCAGGTTGTGGATGATTCTGCCTTGTGCCACTTGTGCCAGAGCTACTGTGGTTAACTTCCTGGCTAACAATTAGCTTTTGCGATGGATGTGCTTGGGGGGGGGGGTAATCATGGGCCAGTAGGGTGTTTCAGCTGGTGTTCTTGCTTCTTCCACCTGAGTGTGACTTTCCCTCAGGTTGTCATGGGAAAAGCCTGGTCTCTTGCCTTTCTAGGAGTCACTGGGGCTGGCAGGGCTTGGGGTGGGCTGATGTCTTCTCCCTCACCTGGGAGCAAACTTTCTCCATTTCTCCCCTGGGTGTTTCTCTCCTTTAGGTGTTTCATTTCTTCTTGCCATTGCTTTTGAGCAGTAAACCTGTTTTTTATTTTTATCGTATTTGGAAATTTCTTTAACCATTATTTTCTGAAAAAAATTTTTCTGCCCTAGAGACTTAAGTTATTCACTTGAAATGGTCCCAGAGTTCACTGATGTGCTTCAAGCTAAGAAAGGTGTTTTTCAGTCTTTTCCCTGTTTTCATTTTGGATAGTTTTGTTGTTAAATATGGAGCACTTAATGAATTTGTGTGTCATCCTTGTGCAGAGTCCATATTTATCTCCATATCATTCCAATTTTAGTATATGTGCTACCAAAGAAACCATACTTGGGATAATTTCTGTTTTCGTAGTCATTAGTCTTCTTCAATTTTTAACCTGCCTTTAATCCCATAAGGTATATTTTTCATTTCAAATATCATATTGTTATTTTGCTAGGTTTTAAAAAAAAAAAAACTTCCATGTCTACTTAACATGCTGTCTTTCCTCTTAGCTCCTTGATTTTTGTGGGATACAGTCACAGCTTTTACAGTTTTTTTTTTTTAAAGAGAGTAGTTCTTTCTTTTTTTTTTTTTTTTTTTTTTAAAGTGACTAGGTCTTGCTCTGTCACCCATGGACTCAAGTGATCCCTAGCCTCAGCCTCCCAGGTAGCTGGGATTACAGGCATGCACCACCACACCAGGCTACTTTTTTAGAGGCTAGGTCTAGCTATGTTGCCTGGAGTTGTCTCAAACCCGTGGGCTCAAGTGATTCCCAGCCTCAGTCTTTCAGGTAGCTGGGATTATTACATGCATGTGCCACCATGCCTGGCCAGTCACAACTTTTAAATCCTTGTCTGTTGATTCTAGCTCATTTTCTGGGTGTGCTCTGGTATTTTCTCTGTTACCTTTTCTTGCCTTGTTTTACTTTTTGGGATACTAGGTATTTTTAGATTTCTATATTCTTGAATTTTAGTGGGGGGCATGATTAAATTACTTGAAATAAGTTAAATCTTTTCAGATTCAGGTTTTAGGCATTGTCAGGAAGGACCAGAGCAACATTCTATCTAGGACTAGTTTTTTCTCTCTACTGAGACAAAGATTTTGTAAGCACTCTACCAAGTACCTACTGAACTACAATGTTTTCCATGATGGTTGGTGGAAAGATCTCTGGCCTCTTGTGTGCTGTGGGGATTGCTTCTGTGAATGGTTAAGAGTGTCATCCTTTTGAGTAGTTTTTTCCTCACAAAGGTGATGGTCTTAAGTGAAGTGTGCCCCTTCAGCTCTCTCCCCCTAGTTCTACCTTGCATATTCTCACTGCCGTGGCCTGTTGGAACAGACAACTTTCTGGTCACCTCAAGGGCAGTCCTGCTGGCTCCCCCATTCCTGCTTGGAAAACTCTTCAGAGCATAAAGTAGGCAATCCTTGGGCTCATTTTGTTTCCCATCTCCCAAGGACCACTGTCTTTAATTGCCTGACAGCCAGTGTCTTGAAAACTGCCATTTCACAAAGTTTGTTTCATTTTCTAGTAATTTCAGATAGAGTAAATCTAGTCCCCATCTGTGTACTTCCATTTTACAAACTAAAAAACTAGGAATCTAAAATAGTGAGCTAGTGAGCTATTAGTGGAGGCTGGACTGGAGTGTTGGTGTTTCAAGAACTGGTTCTGTCCCTACCAAATCCCACTGTCTTCCAGATAAGTTTCCTCAGTACTGAAGCTCATCCCTTTAAGACTTAAACTATTTTTCTGGAAATTAAAAATTTTTAAATACCCTACCACCTAAACAGTATTTTGAACATATCTCAACCTTTCATTATCAATATTTACAGTCTTCTGCAAATGGTTATCAATACAATCTGACTCAATCCCTCCTTTTTAAAAGCATAATGCCCCTTTTTTCTTGAACAGCCTGAGCCTTTGCCAGCCCTCACCCTCCTCCTGGGAGCTGCACATTTCTGTTCACAGAATGAGGCAAAACATTATCACATGTTGCCTTGGATAATCCTCTCTGGTCCCCCTGTATTAAATCAGCCAGACCTCTTCCTGTAGATAAGGTCAGTACATGAAAGGCAGTCAGCTTATAGTTGAACGGAGATTTGCTGTCTCCTGGCAAGAGTGTATGTAACCTCTTGGAGAACTAGGACCTCCAGCCCTGCAGAGCCCAGGAAGCCCCATATCCTCCAAGTGGGTCATGGGGAACAGTAGTAAGAATTTCTCTGGCTTCTACTGAACTCATGTATTACTGGGAACACAGCCTCATGTAAATGTTCTTGATTTAATGCATCATGAGAGAGCACTACAGTCTTTTTAGATTGTGACTGAATATCTAGGCTGGTGCTACACTGTACACTGTAGCTGGTGCTACACTGGCACCTCTGGTATTCTGAGCTCTGCTTCTGGCTGGTGCCGGTGGAGTCCATGGCCCAGAGCTCACCTCTGCTATAGTAGGCTGGATGCTAATTTGAGTGTGATTCTGAAAGTGTATAATGAAGACTTTTAAACTTAAAACACGTACAGGCCTGCTTCTCTCTCTAGAGCAGGCTACTAGCAATTCCTTTGCAATTACCTTTAACTGGATAACCTATGCCTGTTTCTCTCCCTAGGAAGCAGGCTACAAGCTGGCCATTTACCTTTAACCTTTACCTTAACCTTGAGCACCTATGCCTGCTTCTCTACAAAGCAGGATACAAGCAGGCCATTAGCATTTTCACTGTACCTGTCTATTGATATGCAAACATCAGCTACCAGCTTCTCTCTGCTTTCTTTCCCTCTTTCAGACCTAAGGAAAGAAACTTAGACAGTTTAAACTCTACACTCGTGAGTTCTTCCACCATCCCCTGCCTTCTCAACCAAAATACCAAACCAATGCAAGACTATCAGTGCAGACTAATTTATTTTTAACAAAGTGATTTTCTAATTATCCTAAAAACTACACAAGAAACATGTAAGGAAAACTCCAATTATGTTAACATTGTTCAAAACCTTTCTCAGCATTGTCCAAAGTCCTTTCCTAGATTGCCCCCAAATCCTCAGTCTCTCAGTCCTGATCATCTCACCAAAATCAGCCAGTCAGATTTCTTCTCCATGTGTTCAAAGACATCATTCTTTGGGGTGCTCCTTTGGCGTGCTCCTCCTTGTCTTCTACGCTGCCTTCTTGTCTTCAGGTAGCAGGAATTTCATGGTACCGGACCCAGCCAAGTTCACTTTCTTTTCAGGCCTAACTTTGCAAGGCTTCTTCAAGACACAAGTCAAACTCAGCAAAACAAACTCCAACACGAAGTTCAAATCTGCAAACTTCTTAACTGCATTTAGCACACATGCTGCCAGCCTGGGCGAACCAAGGGTTGCAGGCCCCCGGTGGCCACATGGCCAAGCTCACATGGCTCACATCTTTACAAGATGGCCGATTCCCATCTCTCCTCCTTTGAATCTCTCTATCCGATTGATCTCCATATTGCCTCTGAATCAGAATTCCAAATCCAAATCCTTCTCTTTGTTTCCACACCCTCTATATATCCTGATTTCCCACCTTCCAGGAAACCTGTCTCACCTTTTTCACTTCTTTCTCCCCCTGCATCTCCCTGAAGGGAAATTCCATCTAAGGTCTTTCTCACATTTTAGCATACCTGTCCTTGAAATCTGCAATCTTAAACAGGAGACAATGGGGGAGGGTAGCACACCCTATCAATTCCATGACTATGGACTGGGCACTCTGTAAGGATAGTGCTGTTGGCTGAGTTTCTGAAGACAGGAAAGTCCATACTTCAGGTAGCTCTACTGGTAAACACCTGGTTCTTCCAGGATGGAGGTAGGTAGTTCACCTGGTGGCCAGTTGGCCTTCTAGAGTGTCCATTGACTGACCGGTTAGTCATTTAGAGGTAGCAGTAGCTGTGTTGACCTTAGTAAGTTCTGTGTGTCTGTTAGGTAAGTATTGTGAATATTCTTTTTTTCCCTTTTCCAGGTTTCTTCTCCACCTCTTATTGAACCCTTAGGAGGCTGACCTTTTTGCACCATATCTTCTGAGCTCCTTTGCTTTGTGGGTTTGGCCACTGGATACCCCAGCAGAAGATAAGAGAGCAGGAGGAGAGAGATTACCCTCCAGCTTCTTATCTTCCAAATCAAGGTTTTGTAGAGTGAGTGTCCCTAGACCAAAGGTCACACAGCTCCTGTTGAGCAGAGCCTTTTACCATTCCAAGTACTCCTCTGAAAGTGCCTCTCATTACCAACCTATGATGGTAATGATTTCCTACTGTTCATACCTCATGTACTTCTTCAGCACCTGCTGTTGACTAATCTGCTCCACTTTATAAAGAATCTACATCAAGCAAACCTCTGCATGAGGATGCCATATGTTCTTTCTAGAAACCCAAATGATATGAGTCATAGTATCTTTTTTGACTTTTATTTTTATTTTTATTTTTTTTATGCTATTTATTCTTTTTCAAACGTTCACTAGGACAGGTAAATATGATAGCAACATTTTCTATGAAGTTCCATTTCCCCCTTTTTTGTTCAAACAGACTTTTTGATTTTATTAGCATATGTAATACAGGGTGCATTACACCTGGGTGTCTTTATTAGATATTAGCAAACCTTAGTGACAGGACTCTTCTCTGCTGAGTCCCGTCTGGCACACATTTCCATGCATTTAACTGTTCACTAGGTAATTTATTTTTTATTTTTTTTCATAAATTATTTTTTAATGTTTAGATTGTTGATAAATATCCACAATCTCCTTTATTTTTTTTAATTCATTTTATTGATTTGTCACAATTGTGAATTAATTGATCCCTCCTCCTCCCTCCATATCCCCCCTCTGTATCCCCCTTCCTCCTCCCTCCATATTCCCCCTCTGTATCCCCCCCTTC
>PVHY01016522.1:0-33565 GCA_004024945.1 Uropsilus gracilis
GGAGGGAGGAGGGAGGGAGGGGTAGAACATTATTAAACTCCATGTGGACTAAAGACTTGGAAATAAAACCTAAAACCATAAAAAACATGGAGGAAAACCATTCACTGCTGGCTATCAATCAGAAAATCATCTGGGCAGTCAACACCAACAGCAAGGGAAACAAAAGCAAAAATAAACAAATTGGACCACATCAAACTAAAAATCTTTCGTACCATGAATGAAAACAGCACAAAAGAAAAAAATCCACACTGGGATAGTTGCACTTCATATGTCCAATAGGGAATCAATTCCCAAAATGTATAAAAAACTAATACTGAACAACAACAAAAACACCCAATCAAAAAAAGGGACAAAGATCTAAACAGACACTTCTCCAAAAAAGACATAGAGATTGCCCTTAGGCAAATGAAAAAATGAACACCCTAAGCCATAATTATAAGGGAAATGCAAATCAAAATCACAATAAGTATCACTTCTCATCTATGAGAATGAGAATGACCTATAGCAAAAAGATTAGAAAGAGCATGTTGTTGGCCAGGGTATAGGAAAAAAGGAGCTCCACTTCAATACTGGTGGAAAACTAAATTGGTAGGGAGTCCTTTAAAAAAAACTGAAAATGGAAATAGCATATAACCCAGCAATATTATTTTCAGGTATTTCTCTTAAGAATATGAAAACAAGACACTAACACAGAAAGGTACGTGCATCCCTATACCCATAGCAACATTATTTACAATATTCAAAACATGAAATCAACCTAAATTCCCAGCCTATATTCATTCTAAATTCGCAGATGATTGTATAATGAAGTTGTGGTACACTCAATGGAAGGCATACTACTAGGCTACTTAAAAAGACGAATTTGGACCTTTTGCAGTACTGTGGATGAAACCTGAAGTGATTATACTAAGTAAGTCAGAAAGTGAAAGACAAATACAATAGTTTCACTCATTTGTAGGCTATAAATAACCAGCAAAACATAACCAAAAATATTTAAAAACCTCTGAAAAATATGGTAGTTACCAGAAATTTAGAGGAAAGAAAGGGGAAGAAGGGGTAAATGTGACAGAGTAGTGTCACTGGAGCTTTGGTGGTAGGTGAAGCATGTGCTCACATCAAGTTATTAAGTTACACGCCCCAAATTTCAGCTTTGTAAATGAACGGTAACCAATAAAATTGGATTTTTACAAAGACCCTTGTATGTGATAATAAAAGCTCAAACTGTTCAAAAAATACTTTCCATAAATCATTTGCGAAAAAAAATGGATACAAATTCAAACGGCAAAATGGACAACTAAGGTAATTCACAATGACTATAATGCCAATACATATAAGCAAAAAGCTTAAAAATTTTTAAAATACATTTTATAGGTAATCAGAGAATAAAAATCAAGAAAATGAGGTGCCAATATTTTGCCCATTCTAGCAAAGTTACAAAATGTTTGCTATTCAGGATAGGTTAGAATGCTGTCCTTTTTTTTTTTTGGAGACTAGGGCTTCCTATTTTTGCCTGTGGAATCACAGGCTCATGTTGCCCGGCGTACCACAGACTCAAGCAATCCCCAGCCTCAGCTTCCCAGGTAGCTGGGATGACAGGTGCACGCCACCACACCCAGCTATTTTTTGGGGACTAGGTCTCGCTGTGTTGCCCCAGTGGAACTTGAACCGCGATTCCCAGGCCCTGCCGTGACTCCATAAGCTGTTGCTTACAGGTACGCACCACGGTGCCTGGCGAAAACAAATACTTTTTTATTCTTCAGTTTAAATAACTAAAATGGGGGTAGGGTGGGAGGGGCCACACCTCTTCCAGGTCGCTGTACCTGGATAGGAGGCCCTGGACAGGTAGCGTCCTTTCTTCTGTAGGGTGCTGGGGCGTGCAGGCCAGGTGCATACCGCCGGGGGTAGCCCGGTCAGCTGGAGGCCTCCATGGGACCCAGAGGCCTCCATGTGGCCCAGAGGCCTCCATGTGGCCTGGGGCTCCCCATCCTTCTACCCCTAGTCAGTGGAGAGCAAGGGCAGAGAAGACCAGGGGTAAGCCCCCCACAAGTCTGGAGAGCCCAGGATGGGAGACGGATGGGGTTGTAGCCCCACCCACCAGTGGATGGTTGTTGCATGGCAGCCATCTGCAGCCCAGATCAGTCAAGGTATTTGCCCCCAGGCTCCAGTCTAAGAGGAGAGGGGATTGGGATGGCACATGTATGGATATCTGGGCTCTGCCCCCATGCAGGGAGGTACCATTGTGGTAGGGGGAGGGTGTGTGTGGGTGTTCCCTCCATTTCATCACTCTCCAACTAATCTTCAGGAGGAGGAAGAACATACATAACACAAACCCCATCATAAAACGGGTGAGAAACCAGGTAAAAATCCAGACCACAAGCCTGAGCTGGACACAGCAGATGGACAATTAAAAGAACTAATCAGGTGAGAGAGGAGAAACATCTATAGAAACACGGTATCATGGAGTGCACCTAGGCGCTCGCAGGGTCTGGAAGACCCAAGACCTCATTTTGGAGATGCCTTCTGGGAGAGTAAGGCGCCCCTCCCCACTTTATGGGAGAGGAAAGGAAGGCCAAAGACTGGGGGCATCAGCCCCACAGCAAAGCAACAAAATGAGGCAAAGGAGATTGTCTACAACTGCCAAACACAACTGCCTGTATACACAGAGAAATTTCTTCACTGACACTGGCTGGGGGTACGACCCCTAAACCTGACACCAGAACCATAAGGTAAAGCAGCAAAACAACAGAGATGGGGGTTGGAGAAGGCAGCCTCCAATGAGAAAGCATGGAAAGACCTCAAATAAATATAGACTGGCTGCCCAAAGCAAACTTAAGACTGAAAACCTACCATCAAGGCTCACCTGGTTTTGAGAACAGTCCTTCACCCAATGAAAGAACACTACCACAGGAAAGAAAGAGACTAATGGACTTAACACAGACTAGCAAACAACAGAGTGGGGTGTGAGAGAACAGAGGGGGCACCTGAGGGAGGGTGGTGGGGGAGATATCCGAAAAACCATTTACTGAGTTTGTGATTTAAAGAATTAAAAATAAAAATAAAAAGATAAATGGTTTCATATACTCAAAAAAAAAAAAAACCTACTAAAATGGTTTCTGGAGGATAATTTGCTATTATCTATCAAAAGTCTTAAAAATCTACATAGCCTCTTGGACTACTCTGACCACTTTAAAAACCTACCTTAATAACTAATGCTGATCCAAATACAGCATGGTCAGAACCACAAGAGACAAGACTGTGAGACTAACTATCATGATGACCTGTCACAGAGCTCCACCTACATCTCTGGGACTGGGGAAACCAAACCCCTAGTTCAGAGATATGTGCAATGTGAGCAAGGCTCCCTCCTCTTCCAATAGGAAAGTCCTACACCTGAGGCTTTCCTCATGGCTTATGGCCTCATGGCAGAACAGTAAACCCTGAGAGAAGAGATGAGCTGGACCAACCATCCACTGAAATCTGTTCTCACTGGGGAACTTTCCCCCTGCAATGGCTGGGAGTTGGGTTCCCAATGCCATATGCCAGAACTAAAAGGCTCAGAAACAGCATCATGCGACAGGCATGGGAATGGAGGAGACAGTCAGCAGGAAGGAGGTATGGAACCCAGTGTACATATGGGTCTGGACAAAAAGAGACAGTCTCCTCCACAGGAAGCACCCAAATAAAGGAGCCTGGAGAATCACGCCACACACCTGGCCTAGAAGCGGTTCCTGATGTGCTCAGCCTGGCTACCTGCCTCAAAACTGAATTTTTAAAATCGTAACATTCTGTGAAGTATGCTAAAAGATGTCAAAGATAAAACAAAGACATAAAAGGGACCTAGATAAAAGACAAAAAATAAACATTACTGGATAAAATAGGGAAATAACGTAAGGAAACAAGCAATTATTAAAGTGTTGAATTAGAGGCGGTAAAGAGTAGAATCAGCAGTATGAAAATCTGAGTCAATTACATAGAAAATTCCTCTGAGAATAGAGAGGCATAGCAAAAAGAGATTCAAATGATGACAAGAAATATCAAGGACAAAGAACGAAAATCTAATATATCAGAAGAACAGAAACGAATGAAAAAAGAATAGAATAAACAGAATACTAACAATTAAGGATAGAGATCTATATATATCTAAAATATATGAAAACATTTCTGGTTCAAAGATAGAACAGGATCCCCTAGAAGCTGTAGAAGGCTATTACAGTTCCAATGAGGATATAAATGTAAAGAGTTTACCATGGTGCCTGGAATATGACTGCAAGAGCTGAACTTTATTATTGTTATGGTTTGATTGTTTTTTCAAATAATCACATTCAACAATCACTTAAGAACTGTCATGTGGCAGAAAGGACAAAAAATTTCTTGTTTTGTTGTCAGGATGATTATCATTCTTTGTAAAACTTATTATGGAAAATTTCAAACACTACAAAAGTAAAATACTACAATGAATTCAATGTATCCACTATTTAGACTTCATGATGATCAATACTTCTCCTTTATTTTCTTTCATTCAAATTCCTAACTACCCCTTCACCTCCTAGATTATTTTGAAGCAAATCCTAGGCAGCAAATCATTCAACTGAACACAACATTATAAAGTCACACAGACAAGGGTTCTAATCCTGTACTTCCTTACCAGCTAAATGACCTCAGATAAACTACATAACCTCTGAATTTAGGTAGTTAGTGGCCACCTTCTTTCTCCTGATTGGCTCTAAATGGTTTCAGTATCTGTCATATTCCTTCTCAAAATGCAACCAGTTCCACTCTACTACTTTTATCCTAATCTGTACTTTTTATATCATTTCTGGACAATCCCAATATTAATCTATTTTCTCTCCTCTTGCTCACCCCATATCCTGACTTTTTACAGTGGTTTGTTTATTTTAGGAAGAATACAAATGCTACAAGATGTTCAGTAAGTCAAAAAGATGAAGGGTGACATAAGTTTGGGAAAGATTGCAAAGGTTAGCCTTCATATAATAAATACTACATTAAAAGCTCCAAGAAACCTTGCAATAACAAGTTTTGACATCGCTTTACTCTAACTTATATGATCACGAAAACACTTTTTTTCACCTATGAATGAAGAACCTATAAAATTAGAGTTCCATGGAAATAACGATAATATGCTAATGCTAAACACAGTGAATCTTAGCAATGCCTTCATGGGGATACACAGCACTCAACAAAATAAGAGACCTCCTTAATAATCTATTAAAAATTACTTAGGCTGGTTCTCATATCTTTGTATATGCCACAAACTGTTTCCCAAACTAGGGAATGCCTTGTAAGTCTGGATCTCTCATGCTGCATGTGCAGGAAACAATGTGATGCAGACATACCCAGCAACTATCTGTTGAATGAGCATCAAGACTGGACGAAACATGTAACTAAGACTGACCGGCAATGAAATTGTTCATGCTGCTGCTACTGATGAGTCCTCAAGGTACTACACATTTCTTAGTGGTGAATACTAGAAGCTGGAGAAAACTCTACCTTTTTGAGATTTTTAAAAATCAAGAGTTCCCAGAGATTCCCTCTGACATATTCATACTAATCTAGGTCAACAGTGAAGATGACTTACATGGGTTTATCATCATTCTTCACCCTTCTCTTAAGCGCTTCTCTTTACTCATCTCTTTTATAATTGGTTTTATAAAATATTTGCATGGCAGGATTAGTATGAGAACTTAATGAAATAGGGAAGTACCTAGCACAGGAACTGACAATGCTAGATATTCAAGATACGTTATTTTTCCGTCATGGGGAATAAAACTGAAAAGTGGAAAAGCAGGTTATCGTTTCATAAAATGTTAGGATAGCCAGGGAGAACGTCCCTAACAAGGTGACATTTAGAAAGGAATAAGAGAGTCACACAGCTATCTGGGGACAGAGTGATCCAGGTTAAGTGGAGATCATGTTTAAAGACCCTAAGATATGAGTGTTTGGCTTGTTGTGGGAACAGAAGGATGCCAAAGTAACTAAAGCATACTGTGTAAGAGGAGAGTAGTAGGTACAGAAATCAGAGTTAAGGGGGTAGAAGTGGCATTAGGTTGCTGAAGGTACGTACTGAGGGTTGATGTTCAAATCTTGGCTTTGAGAAGAGCACCCATTGAAGAGAAAAGGATTTGAACAGTAAAGTGATGCTACTGATATTTTAAAAAGATAATCCCAGTGCTGTGCTGAAAACAGACAGCAGAGTAGGAGTTTAGATTTGGAAATGTTATGTGGAGCCCTATCTTATTCTCAATGGACAGCAAGTGCTCTGGGGAGCCTGTGAATCATTACCACAGGCTAAGGGCATGTACTGCTGGCTCTGTATTCTTCTCTGGCTAAGCCAGATACTGTACTGTATGGATGTATATATCATATGCTAGCATTGAAACTGAGAAAATAGGGTTTTTGAAGCCTGAAACTAGTCAGAACTAGTTAGAACTCCAAAAAACAGCTAACCCAATAGCCAAATGCTAAAAAGAACCAAATAAAGTCAATACTATCTTGCAATCAAAAAAGACCAGTACCCATTTTGGTCTAAGTCATAGCTATCTTCAATGAAGCTTAAACTTTGTTAGCTATCCTCAGCCTTAGACTCTACTATTCTCTATTATTACACCCTTCTGAGACCAGAAGATAAGGATTTTAACTTTTTGCTGGAAAAGCATAAAAAGGGTACTCCTCTTGAAAAGAAGAGTTTTTCACATATCCTAAGAGTCAATAGCTATTCAATGCAACCACGGAGTATGGAATTTTTTGATATGTCAATGTTCGGAATCTTTACCTACTTGCAGATTTAACCAAAGAAAATATATGCAAAAATTCTGTTTGAGTAAATACGCTATTGTTTCTAGTAGTAGTGTAAAAATTTGGTTATTAGTTGGTTCAATAAAGCAAAGATCAGTTAAAGAAATCTCTGCACAGAGAATAATACCAAGCAATCACCAAAAATGATTCCATATGAATAATCATCAAAAACAACTTTAAGTGAAAAAAAATCAGATTACAAAAATGCATACTATTACAAATAGCATGCATAATATGTGCCCCAGATTTTTTTTAATATAAGTATTCTAGAAAATAGGTTAAATATCAGAATGTATGACTAACAAAAGTAAAGCTGAAAAAAATGTGTTAAGGCTAATTTTTCTTTATTTACAATGCACATAAACATTTTTCTAGCAAGAAGTTTTAAAATTTCTATATCAAATAAAATATCTCCTATTTGCCATCTATGGTTTGAAATTTAGTTTATTATCAAAAATTTTTTTAAAAAATCCTACCTATATCTTGCTATATACTTCATCTAGGTCAAAAGATTTCCTCCTGAGAAAGCAGACTCTTCCTCAAAGGCCACTTCTCTAGAGAATGTGATGCTAAAATCTCTGCAGAAAGGTTAGTCACAGGGTTCCCTGGTTTAGCACAGGAGAGTCTACTCCCTGTGGGTCTGTGGGTGCTACTTCCCCAGTCTAGCAACTGCTACACTGGAATGTGAATTGAAGCAGAAAAGAGAGCCATACTCTCCACACCTGGCTGAAGAACCAAACGTTAAGCAGAGCCTAAGAGTTCCACAGTCCCCACCAGGGCAACAGGCAATGGGCTTTGTTTTCTATAAACAGACAGTCAAGAAAAAGTTCAGGTTAAAACATATCCTTAGAGGAAGAAAAATAGAAACCAGGCAGTGGGGAATGCTTCATATTCCTAAAAGCTTTTTTTGTAAGTTAACACATGGTGTCTGCATCTCTCCAGTCACCTATTTATCACTCTCCTCCTTAGAGAAGGGAAAAAGTCCTGGCTGTTTTCCTAGTGCAGAGTTTTGTGGCTAGGGGAAGGAGGTACAGGGGGGAGGAAGGAGGGTGCTTTAAGCATGATGCAAACCATTTGGAGTTGAGTGAGAGCACTGCCAACACAAGCTGCACTATTTAAACAAGTGAGGAAATGATCGTATATACAACATGCCAGCGAGCACACACACACACCAAAGGAAGTTGAGAGGGCTTTTTTTTTTTTTTTTTTTTTTTTTCAGGACACAGAGCTGGATGTCAGCGGCTAAAAGGTCGATATTTTCCCTTAACACCCTTCTCAATGACTTAATCATGTTCCGTTTGCACAGAAACTTCCCAAGAATAAAAAAGTCTGGAGAATTAAGAGGAGGGGTGAACGGGGAGGGATGTTTGGCCTGAGGCTGACCTTATCCGAGGTTTTCTCCACGTAGCAGGGGTCCTGAGGGGCTGCCAGCAAGGGGACAAAGCCTGAGAGAAGCCGATCCTCTTCCAGGATAAGAAGGGTGAGGTCATCATCCGGATCCTTGTACAGTGGCACCTCAGACTGATTCACTGCAGTCAATATGTTACAGAAATCTGCCAACATCGACCACACATCCACAGCAACCCTGTGAGAAATAAGGTAAGAAAAGAAGAAGAGCTCTAAAGAAGCACCAGATAAGTATTCAAAGCAGGGAGATGCTTGTGGTAAATATTGTCTATGGCTAATTATCTGTCAGCAATTTTACTTAAAAAACTAAGATACAAAATTATCCAATGGCAGTAATCTGGTATGTGTTTGTTCATCTTTGCAAGGTTGTAATTGATTAGGAGTTTTTAATCCTAATAACCAGAAAGGAATAGGAATTTAGAGAATCAGTTGCTTAATGCAGGCCCTGTCATCCTTCCAGACAGTATGTTTGAGTCACTAACTAAAACACTCTAGACACACAAGGCCTAAGGCATCTTTCAGAATTCCCCAACTCCCATCTAGCCAAGTATATGCCACACAGATAGCAATGGAGTACCAATCAGCCCTCCACCCACACAATCACAGGGACCAGTCACACCACCACAACAGTCATGTATGCCCCACCCCCACCATCCCCAATGGATTAGAATGCTCCTATATAAAGCAAGGAAACAAACACTCTCCAAACAAAAACCTCATTTCTGATCTGCCAGGATCCTCCCTCTAGGAAAGGAAAGCTTCCAATGCATGTTAGCAGATGAACCAGTACCAGTACTGTCTTGATCATCCCACTTGCCCCTCCTTCCCCTCACTTGTGGAAGGTTAGATAAAATGGGGATCGACTATTTTGGCTTGCCTTTGACTGTTGCAGTTTTAGCACTGATAGCCCCACTTTTCCAGATACACTTCATTCCTGGGAAAACCAAGATGGTTGATTATGCTAATTATACATCCTCAGGTTCTGTCTGAAGCAAAGAAGAAAACTTGAAAATATAAAGTCTGGCTCTCCCCAGTTCAAACTCCAGGCAGAATTATAAAATGAAGGTTCAATTTTCTGTCCCATTATTTGTTGAAAATTTACAGTGGTTCAGAGCCATGCTTTGGAGGGCGTTAAGGAGCCTTATTTTCTGTTTGCCTACCCAAGGCACAGCTCAAATAGCCAAACTGTGGTCAGATCCAGAGCCTGCCAAGTCTATAAACTCTGGCTTTTTCTCCAGACCAGCTAACCAGGGAGTCTAGAATAGGCAGTACCCAATGGATGCAAAGTTGTAGTCTAAAAGGAGAAAGATGCACAAGAGAAATACAGAGAAAAGTTTTAAACTAGGTTCATGAGGTAGAGCAGTACAAAGAAAGCAGCAGAGAGAGCTATACGAGTGAGCTATATCCTGGAATCTTCCCAGAAGAGTTAGTGTGCATGAGCCAAATCTGCTAGGGAGGAGCTTGAGACCTAAGCAATTTGTTTCTCAGGGAGACTAGGAACCCCTAGCAGATGGAAGAAGAGTGGGCATATCAAAGGACATGGCACTGAACACATGATGCTAGGGGAGAAAGTGGTTAGAGTGTGGGGACTCCCTGACTGGACCCAGGTAAAAGGAGGCTGCACTGGTTTATTTACTGTAACCACTGTGCTAGGAAAAGGCAATGAAATGAAACATCTTGTTTTCAAGAGTGTCCTGGGAACCAGGCGGAACAGTGCCATTAATCACACAACGGCACATAATCAACACACATGTATGGTAGAAGTAACTCACTTCACAGGCTTTGCCCAGGAAAAAGCACACACAAAGAATTTGCGAAGAATTATCAGAGGAACAGAAGTTTTCTAAAGCCTCTCTCTGCATAGACACCAACAACCAGATTCATTCACAAAGCTCCATCTTTTGGCTCAGCCGAGTTTGGCTGTCAGAAATGTTTAAATATGGAAAAAAATAAACAGTTGCAACACGTTTCTGTGCAGAGATCTGCCTGAGCCCCTTTGTGATGTAATGGGAAACGCAGTATTCAGGCTACCAGCTGTAGAATAAACAGAACTTTGAGGGTTAAAAGGAACTGAACTTTCCACGACCCCATCTGCAGAGAAGAAAATAATAAGAGGAATGATGCACTGCCCCACAGCTCTGATAGTTTATCCTCCAGTCCCGGCTGCAGAGACAAGCACCGGATGTGATAGGGCTGCTCAGGGCCGCCTCCGAGGTTAGCGCTGCCCATGGGAGACGCACAGGGAGGCTCTTCCAGCTCCCCGCTTCCTCCCCCAGTGCCCTGCTGGCCACTTGAGCCCAATGCCTGAGTCTGATCCCACAGCGCTGATGAGCTCTGGCCAACAGGCATTGCTCGGCTGCAGAGCAGCAATTTGGAAAATAAACAGGAAAGACGACAGTGAGAAGGAAGAAGGTGAAAAGTCTCCCAGCTGAATTCTTGGCTAGGGGGCCTTGGTTGGTGCTGGGCAGGTCAAGGCTGTTGCAGGACATTGTTGGGGGGAAAGTAGGAGGTGGGGGTGTGGGTAGCAGTATCCCCAGCCAGGGAGAGGCAGCAGAAAATTACCCACGGCTGCCACAGTGGGAGGCCCCACATCCCTCTCTCATCCTCCCACCCCTACCATCTTGGATCCAAGATGAAGAAATATGTGGTACCATGTGGTTCTCATTACCATGCTCTCCTGTCCCCTAAGGCTCAGATAAACCAAAAATGACTCCTCCCAGAGACTGCTGGCCACCACTAGGCACCCCTGCCCACCACTAGGCACCCCTGCCCGCATCTGCCTTTTGCCCATTTACTATCTGCCTTGTGCCAAAATCTAACACTTACACTGTAAAAATGAAGTGAATCAGAGTTCCTACCCCCGTTTTGACTGTAAATCAGCAGTTGGTGCTAAAGGACACAGAAAGTGTCCTGTGTTCCCAAGTCAGAAAAATTTGGTGGTCCATGGTCAAGTCAGACTGAGAATAACCAAGGGAATATTAAAAAATAATGTTTCAATGAGAGGTCACTTCTGATCTATGCAGACTGGTCTTGTGTTTGAAGTCTGGTTCTGAGTAGCTGCTTTCCTCTGGCTCACTTCACATTTCATCATCTCACTGTACCACAAAGACATGAACACAACCAGGCACTCATGGGCTATACAGTGAATCTCTACAGTGAATAAGAGAGATGAGAGTGTCAGGAAGCTAATAGTAAAAGAAGAGTACTTTGAAAAAATAGGTGAGATGCCTGAATTCAAACACTAAGATATTTGTAAAAGGATGAGGTAATTCCTGGAACCCAGGCAACACCACTTCAGCTTACCCCCATCTGGCCTCTGGGCTGAGAGGTCAGTTCCGTGGGTGAATACAGGGTTTCCTGTCTGAGTAGCTTAACTTAGCTTCTCTGCCCTATTTCCTTATTCCAGCAAGGAGAGTCTACGTAGACTTCACCCTACAGCAATTCTTGGGGACTAAGAACTCAAGGCTGGCCTAGGCTTGAGTCTAGTCCTGGTAACTGCGAAGAGTTTTAGACAGTTTCCAATCTTTTGGAAATATGTGGACACTTTCAAACCACCTGTGGTCCTATATGGACCCTCCAGAGTGTTATGGGCTTGGGCAAATCCCTCTGGTTTGTTCTGATCTCAACACTTGTTTGGGGGAAGCTTCAGCAATCTACTAAAATTAGGAGGCACTCAATCTTCACCAAACAGACACAAAGTAGTCAGAGAATATGAAACTGTGTCCAATGAGCCCATTTATGACTTTCAGAATGGGGGCAAGGGAGCCTCTCAGCAGCTGTGATGTGATTAGTAAGCAGGGATCAGCAGTTGCAGGGTGACCCAGTGGACCAACCCCACACACCACCACAGAACGCACCACACACCAGGAAAGCAGACCCCTGGCTGGAGTCTGAACACCAGATCCTAGCTTGGGACAGACCAGCATTGGCTAGCTAGAGGTATGCACTCAGGACAAGGCTCACTCACTTCCCCCCACAGACATGCATTCACTTACTCCAGCAGGAAAGGAAAAAAATAAGAGTTAATTTACTTTTTATTGCCTCAGAATTCCAAGGTTTAATGTAGCTGTCAGTTTGAGTGTAGTGCAGCTGCTGGCCGATACAATGCAGCCCAGGCCAGCCCAGGTGACTGGGGAAACACATTTCACAGAAATGAACCAACATACACTGTTGGCTAGTTGTTGGGGGGGATATTGACTTGGGGAATCACATTAACCCTTCAGTCAAAGGGTTAGTTCTGCAAACAGCATTAGATAAGCAGCTTCCATCCAAGAAAATCAACCTTGATCTTAGGTAGACTAGTGGGTTTCTGTATTTCTAAAATTTAGAGTTTTATCATTAGAGATGTTATTCCACTACAACACGCTCTGAGAAAATAAAGTGTGAGGTTCGTGAAGCTACTTATACCACAACATTCTAGCTCCTTCTGAAAACTTAGAAAAGCAGATCTGCCAGCTTTATAGGGAAGAGGTCAGGTAGGAACTTTTCTGAAAGCTCCAATGAGGTGGGATAGGGAGGGAGACAATTTGGAAAGAGTAGGGCTAAGGCCTGACAAGGGTTCAGGACATCCTTTTGGCAAGTCTGAGGAAGACTGAGCCCTCACACACCCTTTCATATTTTTACTGGGGGAACAGGCTGACTGGTGATTAATATCAAGTACAATGACCCCATGTTACAAGCCTGCAGGGGCCTGTGGAGGTGGCCATTTCCTGTGTAATACCAGCTTGTTTAAACACTAACATTCAAACTCCACAGCTGCAGAACAAACCCGGAAAGAGTTGAGTGAGAAGAAGCCCTGCATTGTGTTTCAGAGCTATGGAAGATCAGAGGAGTAGTACAGATGGGAAACAAGTTGAGTCTTTTGGTTCCTGGGGTGAAGAGCTCTGAAATACAGCCAAGATGGCACAAAAACTAGGCACAGGGAAGCTGAACAAAAGAACACCCACAGGCTACAGACACAAAGGAGAAGGACAAAAAGTCATAACAAGAGAAATGCTCTTAAGAGATACAACAGTCTCTTTTTAAAACTTGTTTGTCTTTAGACCATTATTAATTTACAGGCCCCATTTCTCCACACAGTGACCAACATAAGACCACTGTAGACCTGGAAGACGTATTACCCAACTAGAAAAAACTATCAAAGGTGAGCAGCTAAGGTGAGCAGAAAAAGGAGCTGAATTCATTAAGTTAGGTAGAGTTAAAAGAATAATATTTAATCTTAAAATAGTTTAGTAAGCCCCTAGATAAGCCAAGATGCTATCTTAACTGTTTTCTTCAGTGGGCTAAGGATTTGGTTCTGGTACTTCAGTGCTTAACAGCTCAAAAGGTTCTGGGGGTGGGTTAGAGATGAGGGGGGGGGGACTAAGTTCTCTTAGAGATTCAAGAACTTAAGTGTATCTTCTAGAAGCCACTGTGGTACAAAGAAGACTCAAAGGTGTCAGAGATCACTGCTCTCTGAGCGAAGACACGGGGCAGCAAGACACTCTCCTCTAAGAATAACAACTATTTATTAGGTGACAACTAAAGAAATCCCTTTTGCCTTTCCAGTTTATACAAACAAGTCAACTTGGGCCCTTGGAGAGTGCCTAACTTAAATTAATTCTGTCCAATAGGGCAAATCAAATACTGTAGCTCAGTCACCCTGCACTATTCCAAGAATATAAACTTCTCTGTGTTCTAAGCAGTGCAGCTGAAGTCTTATGATCAACCACAGGTCACAGTAACCTCATTCCAGGATTTCTCAAGTACTGAAGCACCTCAGTTGTGATTCTCCTCAACCTCTATCTAGGTCAGTGCCTTATTTAATTTCAGTTCTCCCAAGTTACATTTGCATGTATAGTATAGCCTCTGTCATATCACTATGGAGAGTTAAACCCATCAATACTATGTGTTTGGGAAAGAGCAGCCCCGTGAGGGACCTCAACATCTCCACGGCATGAGTAGAGCCCTTCGTGGCCTCCCTGGTACGGATTCTCACGGTTCCTGCCTCTCTAAATTTTTAGCTGTAACCACTCCAACACGTCTTCTCAGTTTAGCACACACTGGACCCAAATAACCTCAGTCCAGAGCTGGAAAGTACTCTCCCTGGGGTCAGCTGCCTTACCCTGCTAGGGTCAGACTGGAGCCTTAGGCCAACACCCCTTCCTCCTACAAGGAGTCCTGTGGGAGGAGTGGGGAGGGGACTGAAGCTCTTGCCATGGGAGAGATCTCATGTACCCAACACTCAGTCCATGGAGGAAGAGGAACCCCCTGGTGCCAGGCTGTAGTGCTGACGCCCCAACCGGAGCCAAGGAGACTGGGTGGGGAGCCAGGGTAGCAAAGGGGCTTCCCACAGTCACCACCACTTCCTTCAGGGAAGTGCTGATGGGCGATTACTTAGTGACCTCTTAAAATGCCCTTTTGGGAAGACGTATTAAGCGTCCTTGAAGGGGTGCCGATTAGACTTGAATTAGTTCTTATTTCAAAGTTGTCCTATGTGGGTGAGTAAACTAGTTGTGTTTTAACTTGAAAGTTTTTATCTCATCTACAGGGTCAACACATGTAGGTTCCCCGAGAAAATTAACTTATTGCATGTTTCACACATATCCCCACATCTTCCTATGTGATAGTACCATAGAGGGCTCCTTACAAGTCTTAATCCAGTGTACTCTGTAGACTATACAAGACAAGTCATGGAAAAGCTGCAAGTCCAGGAATTTCTGGATTTTTTTTTCAACAGTACTCCAATCCAACAGTGTGATAAATGCATCCGAGCTACAATTAGGAAGATATATAGCATCAGAATGCGAAGGTCTGGGCAGCCTGGTGAAACGCGGGCTCTCCAGAGCCCCAGCTATGTTTCCCATTATGTAACCCTGGTCATGGGCAGACAGCCAGACTCCAAATGAAAAAGAGACTCTGGCTTGGCACTGGTTCTATTTTCCTATCCTCATTCGGGGTCAGCGCAGTGTCATACAGCTGCAGAGAAAGCTCTGGGGATTAAACCTGGGAAAGCCTCCAAGACCAGGACCTGGGTTCAAGTACCAGCTGAAAGCAATAAACCAACTGCCACAGCTGGGCTAGGTTTGGATGTTCTCAAAGTCCCCTGACTCTTTCACTTACTGAGAACTAGAGATCAAGATGAGGGAAGATTTGGCTTCAGCAGAGACTATGAAATGAGGTATGTTGTCCCACTGCCCTAGCCTTGCCAAAGGTCCTGGGATGCAAGGGGTCACTATGCTTAGGATTATGGAAGCCTGTTGCCCTGTTCCTCTCCATCACTTGACATTCACAGGTTTTTTCTCATGCTCACTTGATAAAGTGGGGAGCAGTTGCTTTTCCCCCTAACAAGAGGCCTTATTGGAGCAGAAATTGTGCTCCAATTTCCACCAACCCTCTATAAGAAGATGTCTTCTCCAAACACTGTGGTTTATTCTAAATAAACCAAAGCACTCTACACTGTTTTACAGTGGACCAAAGCAACTTTCCACACCCTGCTAAAGTGCACTGCTGTAAAATCTCCTGAGATATAAAACCATCCTATTACAACTCCAAACAGGTATAAATGGGGAGTCAACTTAATACATGCTGACTCCAGCACACATGCCTACTATGTGCCACTGTATGGAAAGGCATAAATGGCTCTGAAAGCCTGCCCTTATCACTCTGCAGTGTCAAAGATGTTCTGTCATCATCATCCTAATGATGTGGTTATAGGTGGCTAAATGGCTACTGCCAAGGAAAAATAGATTTGACCAGACACAAGAAGAACAATGGAAAAGAGGAGAAAATCAAGGAAATGATTGATGAACTTTGAAAATCTCCCTAGGAAAGTGGCAGGCACTTTCAAATGATCCTCTAACTCTTCAAGGAAAGAGGTAACAAAATAAAACACAGGGAGGGGAATAAAGGGAAAAAGATGACTTAAGGGTCCAAATGTATCAGGGAGACACTTTGGAAGCAGGAATTCTGGTAGGCAAAGCAAAGCGAAATGTAGGTTATGTGGCCGCTTTATCATTGGTCAGTAAGAAATTTGCAAAGAACAAATGCAGGCAAAGATCAGCACAGGGAACTTAAGAGTGTCAGTAGGATTATCGTTTTGACATCCATAGAACTATGTGGTGGAAGTGTGTTACTCCCTGATACTTTGGAAGAAATAGTTCTATAGGCATGGTGGTGCATGCCTGTAAGCAGTAGTCTAGGAAGCCACAGCTGGAACCGGGGATCGCTGTTCAAGTTCCACTCGGAGTAACATAGTGAGACCTAGTTCCAAAAAAATAGCTAGATGTGGTGGCACACACCTATAATCCCAGCTACCTGGGAAACTGAGGCTGGATATCACTTGAGTCCGTGGTACCCTGGGCAACATGAGCCTGTGGTTCCACAGGCAAAAAGAGCGAAACCTAGTCTCAAAAAAAAAATAAATAAATAAAAAGTTTTATAGTGTGGAAGACTTTAAAACCCACGGAACAATCATACCTTAATACACTCTCAACCATAGTACTCAGTGAAAATTAGGCATCTAGATATAAATTGGAAATAAGAGAGGTAAATTTTTATCTCACTTTCCCAGTGTTTGGATCTGAAAGTTATGAGGTGAGCAGTTGTCCAGCCAGGTTTGCTCTGTCCAACAGTAGCACCAGCTTCAAACTACTGTGCCTTATAGTCCAGCCTCAGCAGAGCTCCTCCTTTATGCTTACACTTGCATTCCAAAGACTACCGGCTGCTAATCCTGACTGCAAAGTGAGAGAGAGCATAGAAGGAGACTCTGTTCCCTATCACACTTTTCTAGACTAGACTAAATTCATACAGGGAAGATGGTAATCACAGCTACAAAAACTTGATTACTGAGACAATCAGGTTCAACATATTATTTTGTCAATCACTCTCCCTGTGAAAAAAGTTTGAAAAGACAGCAAATTTGATACAATTTCTAAACCCCTCTCTGCATCTCGATAGCCCAGGAGGTGAAGCCCAGCTGGGAAGGCTGTAGCTTGCACTATGTGCCCAGTTGAAGACTGAGCCCTTGCCCAAAGATGGGCAGCAGCTCTCATGAGCCCACAAGAGGCCATTTGCTACAATAGTCAAAGAGAAAACAAATCAGCAGCTCAAGAAAATGAGGCCCAGCAACTCTTGTGTGAGTTTTCCATTTCCTCAAAAAAAAGCCAAAGGAAATGAGAAAGGGAGGAGGGATGAAGAGAGACAAGCGTCACTTGAGAGTTATCAGTCCTGATGGTCCAGGTGAACAAAACCTGCCTAGATCATTTGTCACGGACCTATGGTTGTGAGGTGAGGTGACCCAGGAAAGGCCCAAGCTCCAGGGACAGATGGTCAGCTTACCCAAACCCGAAGAGGTAGGGAGGAACCCTCTGTGACCCCTGCACATGCTCAGAAGTAGAGGCTTCAGCAACTTGGAGAGCGCAGCCCTTCTTTGTCATTTTCTTTCCAAAACTGCAAATTGCCTACTCAGCATTATAGATTAATGGCCTTAAAAGTTTGAGGCTGTACATGTTAACTCCTTGGGAACACTGCTGGGGAAAAACTGCCTCTTGCCAGCAGATCTGTCAGTTCTTTTGTGTGGCCCCAGGTGCCCAGTTCAGGGTTCAACACTAGCTCATGAAGCTTTAGACTGGAGACCATGGTTCAAACCTAGGAAGGGGTCACAATAAGGGTACAGATGCTGCGTTTGATTCTGTGAACATCACTGACACAGTTCTAGAGCTACAGCTAGGAGAACATGGGGTGAGAGGGCTTAACAGTCATGGAGGGCTTCCTGGGGTAAGGGACAAAGAAGAAATATAATGAAGGAAGGTGGGGAAAGAGACTACACAGTCCACACAGAAAGATCAATAATTGCTGACTAGATAACTCTGCTACAGCCTTCCCTTTGTTGGTCACCCTAGAGTCCACTGATTAATGCGGGCTAGCCTACAATCCAGAGAAGCACTCCTTCCCACTCTCTAGAAGTGTGACTGGCAGGAGACTAATTTCTTTATACTCTATGATACCTCCAGTATTTCCCCTCCTACAGAAGTCTGCTGGAGAAAAATGAGATGTTGAGTATGGATGCTTGCTCCCAAGCACATACATATACACACACCACACAGCCTAAGCGGCCTACATCTGTCAAAGACCACAACACAGAGAATGGGGGAAGGAGGAAGGAGTGGCAAGGAAAAAGGAAAGGAGAAATAGAGAGGCAGAGAGAACAAAACTGACAGGGAGTAGTAGCGATAGGGAGAGAGGGATGAAAGGAGGGTAGGAGGAAGAGGGAGAGGGATTAAAGGAGAGAGGGTTAGTAACGATAGAGGAGAGAGGCAGAGAGCAAGAAGGAGGGAGGGAGATGGATGTTAATAGAATTGACCCAAGATAGGTGTCTACCTACAAGTACATTAAGACATATTTGTGCAAACACAAACACAGACAGCAGCACTGACAAAAATTGGGACACATAGGAATAAGAATACAAATCAGGAGTAAGTAAACTTTTTCTATAATAGGCTAGATAGCAAATAATTTAGGTTTTGTGTACCATCTGGTCTCTATTGCAACTACTCAACTTTGCTGTTTCAGTGTGAAATAGCCATAGACAAACAAGTAAGTATAACTTTTTCAGTACATTCACAACATTATGGACACTGAAATCTGACTTTCAAATAATTTTTTATGAGTCATAAACTATTCTTTTGATTCCCCCCACATATTAAAAGAAATGTAAGCCATAGCAAATGGACTCTAATTTGCTGACCCCTGATAAAGGCAGACAGAGGGAGGCAAAAAGAGAGAGATAAATGGGGAGACAGGGGCAAGTCAAGTCAAACAGTAAATAGGTGAGGCAAGCTGAGGCAGAAGGACACAGACCCACATACACAGAAAACTCTCCACCAACAGATTCTCAGATACACAGTCACAGACCAACATGGACACAGGCAGTCCTTGATACAAAGACACTTATAAACATGCACAAATACACACTCCCACTGGACAGTCACAGACACAGACGGGAGCCAAAGTAGACATAGAACCTGAATCAGACAAGGTACAGACAGATAAAGACATGGAGATGTGGAGACACATACACACATTAAAAACTGGTCCTTCATGGGGACACATGAACCCCACAAAGAGGTCCATACACCCAAAGATAGAAAAAAAACATACTTGGACACATATGCATAGATACAGACAGGTAGCCAAAGACCCAAATACCCAGAGAGAGAATAAACACAGAGATCCTCACATTCAGTCACAGATACAGATATACATAAACAGGCAGACACTGACAGGTTCACAGAGACACTATCTATACACAGATATAAACACAGGAACCAATCATACTGGCTGCACAACAGCAGAATTGTAAGATTCCACTGAGCCATACACAGTTGATCCTTGAATAGCATACAACTGAACTAGTATATGGGATTCTTATAAATGATTCTATTATACATGACTCATGATTCTTTTTCTTTTCTTTGCAAACTTGTAGTTACTTTAATCGAACCAGGTGTGTTGGTGTGTACCTGTAAATCCCAGCTACCTGGGAGGCTGAAGCTAGGGATCACTTGAGTCCGCAGGTTCAAGACAACCCTGGGCAACACAGTGAGACCTAGTTTCTTAAATAATAATAATAATAATAATAGTAAATAAAAATCAATAATTAGCCAGTCTAAGCTTGCATTAAGACCAGGAAATTGCACTGTGTTAAACCCAAACTGAACAGAGTTGAATTTAGGTTAACAGAGAAAGGTATGCTCGGGATGTGTTATCTTTATATTTCCTGACATAGCAAATGAGGCACAGACTACTTTTGAATGAAAAGTTCAAAAAGGTTCTTATTACTCCTGATCCTGGACAGTTTCTGCAGATTATATACATGTTTCTTACATTGCAGACACTGTTAGTTAGTTGAAACCATGGATGACAGACAACCCATGGATACGGAGGGAACTTGAGTATTTTAGTATTTTTAAAATCAACCTCTCATGATACCAAGGGACAACTATTGTTAAGGTTGGGGGGCATCTAGGGCCATACCTAAGGTCATACCTAACAATAACTATACAAACATGACTGATGTTATATAAAAGTAAGAAAATTAAAAATATATTTTTTCAATTTGGGGGAGTCAATGATCATACAGATCTTCAACTGCATGGGGGTAGTCTGTGCCTCTAACCTCCACATTGTTCAAAGGTTAACTATACTAAAAAATGGCTAAAATGGCAAATATGTAAGGGGGTGTGTGTCTATACACACACATAAATGGAGACAAATAAATAAATAAATAAATAAATAAATAAATACACACACACACACACACACACACACACACACACCTTCACACATAACCAGTATTTCAAAAAAGAAAAAAAAAATCATACAGAGAAACAGATCTACACAGACATACCTAGGCAGATACACACTCCCTAGACTGACTCACTCTAAACTGACAAATGTTCAGACACCATGCTGATGCGCAGAGACAGGAGATGGGGGCAGTATATGCTAAGGAGACAGGCAATAAAGTGAATGGAAGATAAAGATACATGCATTGAACCCTCTTCAGACACTACAATGTAATAAGAGGAAGGCAAGGAAACAGAGTAAGATAGTACAAAAAGCAATGGGGCATAACCTGAAAGGGTACATGGAGATAAACTAAAATTAAGAGAAAGAGACTTAGTCTCACATACCTAGATGGCAGTGGCAGAGACGGTGAGTTATAGAAAATGTGAACTGAGAATGAGAGAACAAGACCAAGAACACAGAACAAAAGAGAACAAGCTGTGGAGTGAGAAGAAGAGAGTGTGAGAGAAGGAATAGATCAGAGAACAGGCATAAATAACCAAAAATAATAGAGACAAGGAAGGTGTCAAGGAAGGGGAAAACCAAAGTTCTAATGAAGAAGGGAGAGAGAGACAAGAGGTGTGGGTGGGAACAAATTAGAGTGAGCAGAAGAGCAGCTGTGGGAACACAGGTGAGCCATGGTCAGCAGTGCCAAAGGAATGAGCAGGCTGACTCACTGTGAGGGCAGATCCAGGGATGTAGGTGGAGGATTCCAGGTGTCTGGGTAGCCGAGCATCCAGTCTGACCAGACTTTCACACTGGGAAGTAGTTCCTTCAGGTCCGGTACGAAGGAAGACACCTTGATGTCATCTTGGTCATCCCCGTCCTCAGGAGAGGACAGTTGAGCTGCAGAGGCAAAGGGTGAGAACTGGGCCTATGTCTGTTGTGGCCCCCGAATCAGGCCTGGGGCGCTGGGACGGCAGCAAGCTCTTAGGGAAGGGAGACCAAGTCCACAGGAAAGCTGGGCCCAGAAGCGAAGGACAAGTGCCAGCACCTAAGAGGATTCTGAAAAGTAGGACAAAGAGAGAACCAGTGTACTGGGTTTGCCCCTGCAGACAACTGTTTCTGCTTCACCTGTGGACTGGATGAAGTCGCTACCCTGGCCTCTAGCCCACCCTTTTAGTTTTCCTCCAGCACAGTACTAAGATGGCATGAGAGTCCTGCCAAAAGAGTATAACCTGAATTTGATCATGAGGAAATAGCAAAACCCAAATTATGGGACATTTTACAAATACACGGCCTTACTCTCTTAAAAAATGTCAAGTTCATGAATGACAAAGAAAGACTGAGAACCACTCCAGATTAAAGGAGACTATAGAGATGTGATACCAAAATGCAACATGTGATCCTGAACTGGATCCAAGACTAGAAAAAAAATCTTTTTTTTTTTAAGGATAACTGTTACAAACTGAATAAGGTCTTCAGACTCAATTATAGCTGATCTTCTATTTTGATAACTATCCTGTCATATAAGAAAATGCCCTTATTATTAGAAAATAGTCAAGTATTTGGGGGTAAAGGGTTATCTTATTAGCAACTTACAATGAAATGGGGTTCAGAGAAAAAAAAAAAGATCTATGAGTATGCGTGTGTATGTGTTTATGGAGAGAAAGCAGATTTAAAGCAAATATAGTAATATGCTAACAATAGGGGAATCTGCATTAAGGGTATACAAGAGTCCTTTTTATTAGTATTCCAACTTTTCTTTCTTTTCTTTTTTTATTTTTAAGAGACTAGGTCTTGCAATGTTACCCAGGGTTGTCTCAAACCCATGGACTCAAGTGATCCTCAGCCTCCCAGGTAACTGGGATTACAGGCATGTGCCACCATGCCTGGTTTAGTATTCCAACTTTTCTATAAATTTGAAATTGTTGCAAAACACAGTTATCTCCACTGTCCTCCTTGCCCCCCCCCCCAAAAAATGGGAGTTCCAGAAGCTGAAGGAATTCATAAGGCTGATGTGGTAGCAGGGGAACAGCAGAGGGTACTCACTCACTACTCACCAGAACTGATCTAGGAGTTGAAAACCTTTAGGCTTACATTATACTGCTCAGAATTCCAGGCTTGGAATTCTAAGGGCAGCCTTAAAGGATGTGGAACATTGCTCAACCCAAGGACTAAAATTAACCCCTGCTCTGATCCAACGAACACCTCAGATTTGGCTGATATACAGAGGTTAACTGTACCCACGAGTACCAGACAAAGAGGGACATGGGGGAGGGGGATTGGGTGAGATGGAGACCAAAACATCAATTATAAACGAAAAGGGAAACTCACTTTTCTGGTTTTTGAAAGTTGCAGGAATGCATATTTCATAGGTACAGTGAAAGTCCTAACTACTAAAGGAGAAAAGATAAAGGGAGTTGTTCTCAAGGAGGTAAGAAATAACCAGACTGCATAGGAGATGGGACTAGTTAAGTGAGCAAAAGAAGAGGGAAAATTGGGAAAAGACTGAACAGTAGAGAGAGAAAACACTGAGAAAGCAGCCTGGCATTCCGAGGCTTGTCTGGACACAACCCAGACAGCTAGAAAGACCACCAGCCAGCATGCTCCTCATCTGCTTACCTTTGGCAGATTCCTTCAGCAAGCAGGTACAGCGCCGTACTAGGAGAGAAAACATGGCCAAGCCTAAGGCTGCAGCTTGCTCCTGGATCACAGAACGACATTCCTCAGAGAAGCAATCTGAAGAGAGGCAAATGGAACTCCATCACTACCCTGGAAGTGCTCTTCTCCACCTTACTATGTCACATTCCTGAGGTCCTTCTCATCTGAGATGGGAGTGGTAATAGTCCCTCATTAAGTTTGTATGGTTAAATAATGTTCATGAAGCACTTACCATGATGCTTGGCATATGGGTAAGTGCCCAATAATGGTTATTATATGGATAATTTTTGTAAATTCTATCACATCACCTGTCTAGCACCAGTTACTCCAAGGTAGACAGTTTGAGGTGGAGTTGTAAGCACTCTTGTCTTCAGGTGGCTACTCATGATGTTAAGCTCTGGTAACAAGAAGTCATATTTAATGAATAGAGTCTCTCTAATGTACAGACAGCAGGTGTTCAACTATCAATTAAGATGAGAAAAATACAATCTAAGAAGTTATCTTCTTGAATCATCAACCTTTGGTCTCATCTTTACTTACCTCTTATGAGAAAATATATTACATTTTTTAAAGAATAAAAATAAAACTAAAAAAAAAAAGAAAATAAGTGACATTTTATAAATAACCTATTTTCAACAAATGAGTTAATTTTAAAAAGAATAATGCATGGGTGCTCACTTAGGCAGCACATATACTAAAATTGGAACGAAAACAGAAGATTAGCATGGCCCCTGCACATGGATGACACAAATTCGTGAAGCGTTCCATATTTTAAAGCTAACCACCAAACTGAAGCACACAACTTGGGGCGGGGGGGAAAAGGGGAAACAGTTAGGGAGGGTGGGGGGGGTCAATCCCTGGGATTACAAAGATGTGAAATTTATATTTAAATAAAATTTTTTAAAAAAGAGTAATGCATGACATATAATATGCACTTAACTAGTGTTAGCTTTTATTGTCACAAATTCTTCACCATGGGGCTAAAAGATAAATCTGGCTCCGAGTATTAGCACTCTCTCCCTCACTTTCTCAGCCAGGCCAACTTCCTTCTGGCTACAAGTCAGTGAAAGGAGTCACCTTAGTGGTGGCCAGAACTATTCTTTGGCAGGAACTATATATACACCCCCAAAACACTACTTGTACCTAGTCTTTGTCAATGATACTTCCTGATAGCCACTTTAACCATACAAATTGGTGACAAGCATGAGGCAGCAGTCCAACCTGTAGAACAGTAGGAGGAAGAGAAGTTCCATACACACAGGAGATAGAATCAAGGGCTAAATTTACTCACTCTGGCAGCAACTAACTGTTAATTCCCTCTATAATCCAGAAGAACTCTCGGAATCTCTAAGTGTTAAAAGGATAATTAGCTAAATGCTTGATCTCTGTCCATGCCTGCATTTTAACCTCAATAGCAAGGGGGAATCCTCTTCCTCATTGACATTTGCCTTGTCAATAGTACCTAACTTGAAGCTTTACTCTAGGAGATACTACACAACCACAGTTATTTCTGTTTTTGCCAGAGAAGTAAGCATGATTGGAGTATACAAAGTCAGCCCTAAACCACTTTAGAAAGCACTGGGAGTAAGAAGGAGCAGGCTACTGCTAGGAAGCTCCCAACACATGAACAGCATCAGCATGGCAATTCTTCTATTGTGGCTTTCTACCATATTTCCAGATGCCCACTAGTTCCTAACTCTAACTTTCCAATTCAGCTGTGGCAGGGGGTAGGAAGTGGTAACAATCCATGTGATTAGAAAAGACCACCATTCGTTTTCCTCTGGTAAGGCCCTAAATCTGTTACATAGACTAGTAGTAGTAGAAGTAGTAGTAGTAGTAGTAGTAGTAGTAGTAGTAGTAGTAGTAGTAGTAGTAATAATAATAGAATAAAAAGCATCCAAACACTAAGACAAGGGGAGATGAAAAGTAAGGAAGGGGAAGATGCATAGCCATTCTTTTAAGTTGCTAAAATCTCACCCCCAACACCCCACCCAATAGGCTGCAGTAGTGTCTTTACTGCCTCAGCTCAGCCCAGGACCTTACCAGTACTGCCAACAGCCTGCCTCTAATTAGCAACGAAGCCTAAAATGGAAGAAGTAGTCCAGAGCAGGAAGTGAAGGGAGGACAAGAGGAGGCCACATCCTAGCAGTTAACACTGAATACAGTGTCCCTTGTTAACTGGGCCTCTTAGGCAGAAGTCACTTGCAAAGAAGGCACTTAGAGGTTGATGACAGGGGATACCTTAACTCCAAGAGACTGGCATTTTGAGAAGCTCAGGCTTTAACAAGGCTGGACAAGTATAAAATGGAAAGAAGGAATTTACTTTCACCAAGTCCACATCTATTTTAGTGATAAACAATAGTAACACCACACTAGACTACTTCAAAGAGATCAGAGTTCAAGGGGCAAAATGAACTGCCCAAGAACAATGATATCTGTGGTCTCTGGGAAGTATAGGTTGACTTCTTTTGTAAGCCTCCTGCAATCAGGTCTGGGAATCAAGCAGCACAGCAACAACCGGACCCTGTCTGCTGTAGGTCTGGAAGGGCTCTGAGAGCAGCAGCTGGAAGGCAGTTTCATGGCTGCTCTGTTCTTAGTCATGGCTGTATCACCTCAAGTCTTCATAGCTTCCCCAGTCCCCAAGAAGGGCCTGATAACTCTCCCTGCTGTGTATCTGGTTCAACTGATGCGGATGTACAAACTAGTAAGTTGTTCTACTCTATCAAGCAGGTGTCAACATTACAGTTACCTGAGGGTTAATCCTCTGAGTTACTATTTTATATGGAGTACTTTGGGGATGACCTGCCTTTCCTCATGTCTCAGTGGTACCACAAGCACATACTAGGCATTTGCCTGATCCTATGCTGGTTATTGTGGAAACTACAGTTAAAAATAATACAGGATCCCTGCAACCTTAGGACATGCCAGTTGATTTTTAAAAAGTTATTTATCCAAGTAACCATGGTAACTTAGGCCCTTCCAGTGAGAAATTAGTTAAGAGGTATGGTGTCTTTAGGAGACATTCTTCACTTAGGCTTCAAAATGGGTAGAAGCCATGAGATGCCATTTCTGGAGAAAAGTACTTATTCTCATACAAAGGGTAAGAAATAGAACCCAGATAGCCAAAGTCCACCCATTTTGGGTCTAGACCTAGGAAACTAGCTGATGAATGCCCATATATATCGCCACAGTTGGGCTGAACTAGGCTAACAAGTGATCTGGGTGGGGAAGGAAAAGCATTGTTTGTCTTGGTATTTGCCTGGGTTCCTCTGGCTTTGTGTCAGGTAGTGGGAGCCTGACATGAGCTGAGGAACTCATTAACAATGTGAAACAGCCTTTCCCCTTCTTTCCAAAAGCAATCTTGCTTAAGGGTTTGGGGGAATGGCTTTGGCTAACAAAGTCAGAAATATTTCTTACCAAGAAAGTCACCTGAGGTCTGCTGAACTGGGTGCTGTCCTTTCCCACAGGCAATCAGGTAGGCAGGTGACTATAACTCCCACTATTCCTATGGTCCTGTACCTGCTCATGCAGAAAGATTCTTCCCAATTCTATCTAACAGGGAGACTTTCTCATTTTTCTGAGAACATATTCATGGAAAACATAAACCAACTGTCGTCAAAGTTGTATGAAATCAGGAAATGGAGCGGCCGGGAGAAGGCTGCCATGTGGCCGGATGTTATGTATTTCTAATTAGTGCTATACATCTTTCAACAGCAAGTGTCCTTCTGCTGGGAAACACAACACACTGCCCTTGTTATTGTAACTGTCAGAGAAGTGCTTAAACAGATAATCTCCAGGAAAAGTGATAAACACGTCCCCTCTCCCACCAGTGTGTGTGCTAGGGTGCTGCCAAAGCAAAGCTGTGCTTGACGGCTCCAGGATGGCAAAGCATCCTCCTGCAGGAAATGGGAGTGAGGCAGGAGGGGTGGAGAGGGAAGAGGAGGGGAAGAGGAAGGCCCACCTGTCTAGTCCTCTAAAAGCCCAGCCAAGGGACAGTAGTTCAGAACCATTGCTTCTGATCAACTTCTGGGTCAGGGAGAGCGTTGGAGGAAACCAGCATGACTAGGAATGAGGTTTGGCTGGTCACAGAAAAGTCTGGCAGCAATAGAAGAAGCAAAGTTCCCCTTGTGCACACAGCCAGCTTCCTGGCAAGAGAATGAGAAGAGTAATGAAGGGAAGATACAGGATGGATGACACATAAGTCTGATACCCTGACAGCAGCAGAAGGGATTCATTGGGGTCTACTAGCCATTACAGCAGAGAGAACCAACTATTTGCTGTTGCTTCACTAATAGCTAGAAAAAAATGCAGCCAAGACCACTTATTTACTGATTCCCTCCCAAAGAAAGGAAATGGTCAGTCACCTCCAAACTAACACCACCTGGAGGTGATTTGTTGGCTCTTATCTTTCAGACATAAGGCTGTTTTTCTCATGAGTCAGTCACTAGTCAGACAGAGGGTTGGCACAGTTCCTGAGTAGTTCACCAAAACCTCCCTGACTACAGGAAGTGGGCAATGTGAGCATCTATCGACTCTACTACTTGAGCCACATAGTTCCCCTGTGGCAGTTGCTGGCTGAATAGAGGGTGGAGCGGGCAGTCACTGTATAGCAGTCAGACAAAATCCCAGGGCAAAAACAGAGATGTGAGCTTGGTGTGGTGGCGTGCACCTGTAATCCCAGCTACCTGGAAGCTGAGGCTAGGGACCATTTGAGTTCGCAGGTTTGAAACTACCCCAGGCAACACAATGAGACCTAGTCTCTTTTAAAAAAAAAAAAAAAAATCAATCAATCAAAAGCAGAGATGTCCTTGCCAACAGGGCATCATTTTATTTCCTGAAGAGGAAAATGAGTCAGAATAATTAGGCATCATTATACCCAAACAAATTAGTCATGTACAACAGGAGGGTATAAGGTTGGTCATGTCTTGGTATATCCAAGAGAAGAAAGAGGAACACATAAGGTAATGCTTCCTCCTTAGGAGTCCCTTTCTGTCAAGGCTGCATCATTTTCTAGGGCTATAAAATTTTTTTGAGTGGGTAGATGGGAGGGGCAGAGAGGACGGGGACAAAGAAATTCCAACTCCCTCACAAAGTAACTTCTCAGAAATATTTATTCCAAATAAATTTATTTGAGTGCACAATTATGGAGAATGCAAAGGAAAATGGGATCCTGTCTGTGAGAAGATGATAATCTAATACACAGAAAGGGACAAATACTAAGATAACCAAATAACTGTAATTCAAGACAATATTTCATGCCATAGGAAGATGAAGCTAAGATGCAAAGTCACCAGAGGGAAAGGAAATCATTTCCAGCTAATATATATCAGAAAGGGTTTCATGGAAGAGAAAAATGTCCAAGGGCTGCAAACAAAACAGAGATGGAATAGGCAGCATGAAGGAGGGTCTTACTGAGTGTACCAGGGAGACATGCAGAGAGGGACACACCAGGAATTTTCCCAAATGATAAGCACTATACCCTGACCACCAGGTATACAATGAAGACCACAAAGCGCGCAATTCCACAGCAAGAAACATAGACTTGACTGGAAAGGAAGGGAAGGCAGCATTAGTTCCAGGTTTTTTAAAACAAAACAGAGGTATATGATGAACACTAAACTAATCAAAGCATTTAGAATAAATTAAGATAGTTGGAAAGGGGTGATAGGAAGGGAAATCAGTTGGAATGCTAAAAAAAGGCATGAACCTTTTGAGCTAAGTGAAGTAGGGCACTTTATAAAGTCAAATACAATGTAATATCCTTCTTATAAGTGATGGGAGGGGCTATGAAAAGAGTGCATGGAGATGAGAAACACTACAGAAAGAAATCCATGAGAAGGTGCGGACGATGTGAGGAAGGGAAGAAACAGACTGGAACAGATCAAGGACTCTCACTGATCATGGTGGCAGCTTCCAATGGATTCTGAGACCACAAGAAGGCTGTAATACCCACCAAACGAGATCCAGGAAAGGTGCAGAAATTTAGGATTACAGAACACCTGGAGGGAGGAGTTATGTATCAAAGAGTCCCCAGGCTCCCACCCACTTGACTCTGGGCCAGTTCTGCCTTTCCAGAACAAAGACACTTCAGGGGGTCAGAAATACTTGAGGAAGACCTTGCATAAGGAGGCCTGGGAAGTCTGAACTGGCTCTCCCTGTGGAAGCCATTAGATATTCAGCACTTCATTTGTTTCCAATTCTTGTATGAGTGCAGCTCCAGGCTGTGGGGTGAGAGGCTCCTCTCTGACGTAATCAGGAAGCAGCTGCAAAATTAAGGAATCCCTCATGACATCATAAAAAAGGTCGATGGTTTACTGGGGAAAGTATAAAAATTAATTACATATTCCCACATGACTCCCCTTCCCTAAATCTGTATACACCCCCTTCCACTCCTACGCATTCCCTCATCAACAGCATCCAGAAGTCACCTAGCTGAACAAGGTAGAAAAGGGCAAACAGAACCTAGAAAAGAAATCCTCTGATGTGTCCGCTGTCTGCATTCTGCATTTGAAACTTAACAAGTAATCCCTTACCTTAGACTGTATTCTCACACACACACACACACACACACACACACACACACACACACACACGTCTCTCAATAAAACTATAAGCTTCTTGAGGACAAGAGCTATGTCAAGCACTCTAACTTGACCATCAGGTATACAATGAGGACCATAAAATTAGTAACTTGACCATCAGGTATACAATGAGGACCATAAAATTAGCACCAGGAAGGGGGTTTAAGACACAATCAAAGCTGTAACAGAAGGCACTCTCTTGCTCTCATTTGTGGATCCTATCCTAATGATAAAAGATGATTCCACTGTGGCCATAATAAATATATATATAAGCTACTATATATATAAAATATGTGTGTGTATACATATACACAGGAAGGGTGTATACAGATACATATAAACAACCATTTGTGTATATGTGTGTATCACACATAATCAAACTAATAAAAATAATAACATAATAAAAATAAAATATAAAGTAATAAAATAGTGACAAATAAAAAATAATAAAATAAAATAAAAAATAATAACACCAAAAAGGTGGTGAGGAGGAGGAAAAACTGAATCGCACATTACCATTGATGGGAATAGTTTCAGTTTCTTCTAATACTAAAAATGCACTTATCATATGACCCAGCAATTTTACTCTTGAACAATTTATCCTAGACAAATGAAAACATATTTGTATGACCTGTACACAAGAATTTGAATACAAATACTAAAAATAGTTTAAAACTAGAAACAATCTAATGTCCTTTAATGGGTAAATGGTTAATCTGTTGAACTGTGTAATACACTGTGTAATACACTTAGAAATAAAGAGAACTACTGATACATGCAATGACTTATGGAAATGATGCTGATGCTGAGTGAAAAAAAGGCAATTTCTAATGCTTATATACGTGATTCCATTTATATTTCATTCTTTTTTTTTCTTTATTTATATATAAATTTCACAACTTTGTAATCTCAAGGGTTTGCCCCCCCTCCCTCCCCTCCCTTCCCCTCCTTTCCCTCCTGTTCATAGTTGTGTGCTTCATTTTGGTGCTTATATTTCATTCTTAAAATAATGTAATTATAAAGATGAAGACAGGTAATAGATGAGGATGTAGGGAGCAGAGATAGCTCTGCTATCTCTAATAAGAGTTTTGTAGTGTTGGAAAAGTTCTGCATCTTGATTGTAGTTATGACTACATGAAGTTACCTATGTGAAACAACTGCCGAGAACACATAAATAAACACAGAATGAAATATATAGTCAGTGAATCCTAAATAAGGTTGATAGATTCTGACAATTTCACAGTGCTGACACTGTACTAATTTTATGCAAAATGCTAACCCTGGAAAAGGAAAGGTGAATAATGCACAGAACCTCTTTGTATATTTTTTAAAAAGCTTTCCTGTGAATCTATAATTATTACAAAATTTTTTTAAAAAGCAACAAATAAAAATAAATAAAACCCAGTAAGACTATGACATAAGAGTCTAGAAAAAATTTCCATTTACATAGAAAAGAACTACTTCGACATTTGGAGGATATTTTCTCTATTAGTTGATTTCTCTGTAAAGAAGCAGCATCTCATCTTTTGGTACCTGCCCTGAGCTGCTAAAAGATGCCCAGCTACGTGGCTCCATATCTAGTCTGAGCAAGAAACTGCTAGAGGCAACCTAAAGAAAAATAATAAAAAAAGGGAAAGTTCACAGAAGACAGAACTTCTGTCTAAAGAACAGGAGCAAAGCAAAAGAACGTCATCATCAAGGTTATGACTCATCGGATCAGTAAAATCCATGTCAAGCAACACAAAGTGAAGGTGATGAGAAGTGAGAAAAGATGACAAGAAGAACGAATTGCAGAAACTAAGTGAGCTGTTTAAACATGTTTCTGCTGCTCAAAAAAATAAGTAAAAGTATAAATCTCAAACCAATGGAATGTGCTTTCTTCAAACAAGGGTAGTTAGGGAAAAAAAGATGCTTAAAGCATGAACCTTAGCACTGTTTTCTTCATAAACGAAATTGTGCATTTCAGTGTTGCGCTGTTGTGGGTCATTAATGAAAAGGATATTTTTAATTGAAATAAAATCAGTATTATTATTTTAGTTTCAAATGTACAACATAATGACTTCATATTTGTATATACTGTAAAAAGGTAATCAGGTAGATTAAGAATTTTTTTAAACTGGCAGCATCAACTGCAACACGTTAAGCTGCTCACTAGCCAATAAGTCTGTAAATAAAAACCAAACATTAAAAAATAAGAGAGTTCACCAAAATAAAAATACTTGCTCTTCAAAGACAAAAATGAGGGGAAAAGTCACAAAAAATTTTCCCACTGGGAGAAAATATTTGTGAAACAGGTATCTAAGAAGGACTCATGTAGTATGTATGAAAAACCTTTTTAATTAAATAATAAACTAAAGAAGAGCAAAGGCGGCAAATGAGTAACATGAAATCATTAGGGAAATACAACTCAAAACCACAAACACAACTCCACACCCATTGGATGGCTATAATTTAAAAAAAAAAATTATACAACAAGTGTCACTGAAACGCTAATACCCTGCTTTGGGACTACAAAATGATGCAACCACAGTTGATAAGTTTCTTAAAAAGTAAAAGCACATTTATACCAAGAGCTAGCTATAACACTCCTAGGTATTTAAGAGAAATGAAAGCATATGTCCACATAAAAATTTATTTAATATTGAATTTTCATAGCAGTTTTCAAAATAGCACAAAGCTGGAAAAAAGGAAAAGCCATTAACAAGGAAATGAATAAACAAACTGTAATATATTCATACAATTGAAGAACACTTAGCAACTAAAAGGAAAAACCATGCAATTACTCAAAACATGATGAACATTAATATCCTTTTGTAAAACAAAATGAAAAGAGAGAAGGAGGGAAGAAAGAGTAGAGGGGTTAGAGAGAAAAGATGGAGAAACTTTTTTGTTTCTTTTTTTAGGGACTAGGTCTCGCTATGTTGCTTGGGGTAGTCCCAAACCCATGGACTCAAGTGATCCCTAGCCTCAGCCTCCCAAGTAGCTGGGAACACAGTATGCATACACCACTGCACCCAGTTTTTCTTTTCTTTTCTTTTTTTTTGAGACTAGGTCTCACTATGTTGCCTGGGGTAGTCTCGAACCCACAGACTCACTCGACTCCTAGCCTCAGTCTTCCAAAGCTGGGATTAAAGGCGAGGGTCACTGCACATGGCTGGAGAAACATTTTTTTAAAAAAAGAATGACATTTGAAAGGTCTCGGTTTGACTCTACATTTCAGATGCTAAATTCATAACGTAGAGGCAAAATTTTTTTAAGAGGCTAATTTGATGATGAAAACTGGACAGCCACTGAGTACCCAGTATATAGCAAGGCCCAGGAGAAGGTGTTTCAAATATGTTATTTAATTTGACACACCAAAAACCCCTGCAGGGCCAGGCATGGTGGCTCGTGCCTGTAATCTTCAGCCTATGAAGCGGCCGGGGCTAGGGATCACAGTTCAAGTCCTGCCTGGGGTACATAGCGAGACCTAGTTCCAAAAAAATAGCTGGGCGTGGTGGCGCGCGCCTGTAATCCCAGCTACCTGGGAAGCTGAGGCTGGAGATTGCTTCTGTCTGTGGTACCCCGGGCAACGAGAGCCTGCAGTTCCACGGGCAAAAACAGCGAGACTTAGTCTCAAAAAAAAACAAAAAACAAACAAAAAAAACCCCACAGATCTTCAGCATTGAACTGTATAAATGATACCTTAAGAGTTTGTGGCAAGGCCGGGCACAGTGGTTTGTGCCTGTAAGCTTCAGCCTGTGAAGCGACTGGGGCCAGGGATTGCGGTTCGAGTCCCACCTGGGGCCCATAGTGAGACCTAATTCCAAAAAAAAAAAAAAAAAATAGCTGGG
>PVHY01016523.1:0-33571 GCA_004024945.1 Uropsilus gracilis
AAAACAGATGACTGGATGAAAAAGATGTGGTATATATACACAATGGACTATTACTCATCAATCAAGAATGACAAATTCGATGACTTTATGACAAAATGGATGTACTTAGAAGGAATCATACTAGCAGAAGCAAGTCAAAAAGAGAAAGACAGAAGTCAAATGGTTTCACTAATATATGGGATATAATAAAAAAAATAAACAAAAGCCATGAGGAAAAGACAAAACAAGCTAAGCACCAAACTGAAACACACAACTATGGGCAGGAGGGAAAGGCGGGGGATGGGAGGGGAGTAGGGGGGGGCAAATCCCTGGGATTGCAATGATGTGAAATTTATATATAAATTTAAAAAAGAATTTTGTATATTTTTTTGTATTCTGAAAGACTAAAAAATGACTCCCTGAGTCTGATACCAAAGATTCACAAAGAACTCACACAACTTAACAAAAACAAGGAAAAAGTTCAATTGAAAATGGGAAGATGACACTTCTCCAAGGAGGAAATATAAATGGCCAATAGGCATATGAAAAAATGTTCAATGCCAATCATAATCAGGAAGATACAAATCAAACCCACAATGAGATACCAGTAAGATTGGCCCGTATCAATGGGCAACAACAAGTGCTTGTATAGATGTGGAGAAAAAAGGAACACTCTTACACAGCTTGTAGGAATGCAAACTCATCCAGCCACTATGGAAGCTGTGTGGAGGACACTCAAATTATTCAAAGTGGAACTATTATTTGATCTAGCAATTTCACTTCTGGGAATCTATCCAAAGGACACCAAAACACTAATTCAAGAAGATACCTCTACTTCTATGTTTATTGAAGCACTACTTATAATGCCAGGATATGGAAACAAACTGAATACTCCTCAAACAGATGAATGAATCTGACAGTTGTGGTATATTTACATAATGGAAGCTCAGCAATCAAAAAAGACAAACATGTCATTTGCAACAAACATGGATGGAGCTAGAAGGAATCATGCTAGTGGAAATAATCAGAAAGAAAAAGAGACATACTTAAAGGTTTCATATATCAAACAAACCAACCAAAGAACAAAAAAAAAAAAGTTAAACAAACTGACAGCAGAACTAAAGCATAAAGCAAGAGAAGAGGAGGGAGCGGAGGGAATATAGGTATATAAAAATCAAGATTACACAATGGAGGAAAAGGCACTGTCTTCAATAAATGGTGTTGGAAAAACTTGATAGTCTTATGCAATATGATAAAATTGGCAATTACCTTATGTAATAGACAAAAATCAACTTAAATCCCAAAATGGAGAAAGTGTTGACCATTGACAAAAATTCTAGAAGAACATATAAAGGGTTAAGGTCTTAACACTGATCTTGGAAGTAAATTTTGGATACATCAAAAACAAAAGTAAGAAGGTAAAAGTAAATAAGTGAAGTTTCGTCAAACCAAAAAGCTTCTGCTCAGCAATGGAAACTGTACCAGTTTGATAAATTTGAGTATATTTCCTTGTTTTTATTCGTCTTTGCTCTTCTTCCATTTATTTTCTCTTTACAGCAAAACCAGACAAAAACAGCTGAAATACATGTTGGAGGTATAATTAATCTAAGTTAAGCCACAATATTATCTCAAAGGTAGAAATCATGTCTACCAGCATCATGACAGAGCCCATCAAGACCAAATGTGAAAGAAATAGGAGTGGAGATGCAGTTCCTGGAAAACCCTATTTCTCTGAAATCCTGCTGATATCTCTTTTCTTCCCTAGGATTCCCCCACATAAGACCTTGCTTCTTCCCAGTTCAGGGAGAAGGTCTTTTTGACAGTAGGTTAGTCTCAGGTTTGCTGGTACCTGATTAAATCTGATTTCCTTTTACCAACTCTTGTCTGTGGGGTTTTAGTTTATCAGCAGTGAGTAGCTAAACCCTAAAAATAGAAAACCCCTGTAACAAAACCATCAACAAAATGAAATGGCCACTTGTAGAAAGGGAGAAAATATTACCATATATCTGATAAAGTGCTAATAATCAAAGTAGACAAGGACCACATACAGTTCAGTGGCAAAAAAAAAAACCACAAAAGACAAACCTTATTTAAAAAATACATACTAGAAAACATGTTTTCCAAAGAAAATATACATATGGCCAACAGGTACAGGAAAATATGCTCAACATCATTAGTCATCAGGTAAATGTTTATCTAAATCACAGTGAATATCACCTCATACCTGTTAAAATGGCTGTCATCAAAACAAAAAGACATAACAAGTGTTGGCAAGGATGTGGAGATAAAAGTGCAAAGTTGTGGGAATGTAATGCGGTACAGTTACTATGGAAAACAGTAAGGATATTTCTGAAGAAATTAAAAACAGAACTACTGTGACCCAGAAGTACCCAGAAGACCCACTAATTGCCCTTCTAGGTGTGTAACCCTTCTAGGAGAATGAAAACAGGATATCAAAGAGCTTTGTTAACTTCCATGTTCACTGCAATGACAGTCAGAATAGTCTAGGTGTGAAGACAACCAAACTATTATTCAATGGAAAAATATGTAAAGATTATGTTCTATATAGATGTATATAAAATATATCTTATATCAATATATACATATATTTTTCAATCAAGAGAAAACAGGAAATTTTGCTGTTTGGGACAAATGAATGGGCCTTGAGGGCACTATAACAAGTGAAATAATTCTGTCAGAGAAGACAAATATTGCATGGTATAATTTATACACGGGGTCTTTCAAAATATCCAAGTCATAGAAACAAAGTAGAAAATTATTTATGGGAGTGGTGGGAAATGATGAGAGATTGGTAAAGGACACAGACTTTTAGGTTTAAGGTAAATAAGGTCTTGCTAATAAGGATAACTTGTCATTATATAGCATAGCATTCCAACTATAGTTGATACCACTGCTAAGAGATTATAACATAAATACGTGCAAAAAAAGGATAAATATGTGAGGTGGTGAATTAAGTAGATTTGGATAAATATTTCATAATACATGCATATATCAAATCATCATGAGTATTATCTTAGTTTACTCTATCAAATTTATCTTAATAAAGCTTATCTCATCTACATGTATATAATTACATATAAATACTTTAAGGGCATAGATCAAATTCTAGTTCTAAAATTTGAAATATTCTATCTTTTTCTCAACATTTTCTTCTGTGTAAAGATGTATAGCATTACATTGTTGCCCAAATAAGCACTAGTGAATACATTATTGTTGTTACGAGTAAAAACAAACTCAACATAGCTATAAACGGCCTCTACCTGGTCAGATCAGACCAATTGGAAACTTTCCAGCATATGATCAGACATCATGTTCCTTTGTGTGAGTATATTAACATTTGGAGACCTGAATTTCCTCACTTTTCTTCTCAGGTGGTCTGCCTTCAGAATCTGCTGCTCTGAGTGATTCCAACCATGTTATTATACTTTCGGGGGGGGGAAGAAAACACTTTTTTTAAATAATATGAGATGGAGACTGATAGAGTAAGAGAGAGGAGAGAGGGAGAAAGATACATATATATCAAAAAAGGTAGATATATTTGTATATATGTGTATATATATATCAATATATATGCATATATAGCTATATCTATAGCTAGTTTCAGTAAAAGTTATTTTTTCAAATTTATAGCTCCCTGTGAGACTATAACATTCCAAGGGCTAGTCTATATTAGCCTCTACTTAAGCACTTTCATAAAGTATCCTATCATATTGTAATCCCATTGACTTTTCTTTGTTGTGCAAAAGTCTGTTTACTTTAACTTGTAAGCATGGCCCTTACTTTATCCTCTGCATCTGCCTTCAGCAGCAACATATAAATTTACCACTTCTTTTAGTCATTCCTCAACCATAACTCAGTTGACATGTTTCTTGATTCTTCACTTCCCAGAACATTCTCCTTTGCACATTGGTTTACTGATAATGTCCCTTCTAATTTGGCACCCTAAGCACACTTGTTCATTATTAAACAAATCCCACTAAGCATCCCATTGGGCCAAGTGTTAATGGAGAAACAACCAATAAAACATTTGTCACCTCTGCCTCAAAGGCAGTCATAATTTACAGCATCAATAAGAAAACCAAACAAACAAAACAAGCCTTAGAGCATTCTCCAGACAGTGTGGTGCCCTTTCCATTTTGGTGTGATCCCACTAGATTTTGTTTAAAAGTACCATTTGTTCACCATCATGCTATGTGTCTATGGTACTGCCTTTGTACCCATTTAGAAATTTACCTTAATCTACAGCTGGTACCAGTTATTGTTGATGACTGTTAGGAGTGTAAATTCAAAAAGTCCCTGATGTCAGAAATGGGACTACATGTTCTCATCATCTTATCACATTTTTCTTAGAAATTTTCAATATGGGCTGGGCACGGTGGCTCGTGCCTGTAAGCTTCAGCCTATGAAGCAGCTGGGGCTAGGGATCGCAGTGCGAGTCCTGCCTGGGGCCGGTAGCAAGACCTAGTTCCAAAAAAATAGCTAGGCGTGGTGGTGCATGCCTGTAATCCTAGCTACCTGGGAAGCTGAGACTGGGGATCACTTGAGTCTGTGGTACCCCAGGCAATGTGAGCCTGCGGTTCCACAGACAAAAATAGCAAGACCTAGTCTCAAAAAAAAAAAAAAAAGAAAGTTCCAATATGTTCTTGTTCAAAAATTCAGCTGATCTTGCTAGTAGTAAGCAAAGGTTTAACCAGGGTTCAGAAGGCTCTGAAATTTGCTAAAATATCCCATCGGGGAAGGATTCCATCAGATATGATTAGGACTGGCCGTGTAGGAATCAAAAGTTCCAGTTTTCTGCTTAATAATGCATTACACAATTTAAAAAAGGCTCCAGCCACTGATGTCTGGCCTCTAGTCCCAAGAGCAGAAAGTCCCAACTATAGCCTTTATGCCCCTTTCCTTTACCTATACCCTATGACTCAGTTTTTTCTCTAAGAATGAATGAGAACTGATTGAGACAAAATATAGGTTTATATTTGGAGGTTTATTAGGACTGAAACCCAACCAACACAAATTCACAATATCCTTGAGTGGTGTTCCAAGTTGCCTAAGTAGGAAAGGTTTATATTCAGACAAGACTGGATAGTTCTCACTCTAGTCAGTTATGCATAAAAGGGTTAGTAGTTCATCAACTTCTGGTTGGATGCCCATTACTCCAAGTAGACTGGGAATTAGTTTAGTTTTAATTAGCACAGTAAGATCCAAATAAGTCCAAAAGTGAATTGAGAAATGACTGGTGAAGTTTCAATCCTAGGTGATCTGTGACAAATCAGCCTTTAGTTCCTCCCAGAGTAGTCTGGCCATGCCTACCTTTGCTTGGATGTGCTTGGGGCCCAACCCTCAACAACCTCCCAACTCTGTTTTAGTTATCTAGATTCAAAGATGTTTCATATTTCTTATGTTTCACTGTCCAAGAAGTGTTTATTAAAAAGATAATAACGAATCTTGTGTTTAGACCCAAAGGTTAGGCTGATAAGGAATTAATTTGTTTCAAAAAAAAGAACAAAGCAGAGAGGCTGAGCATTCTTCCACTCAGAGTTCACTGCTATTGTTTACCAATTCTAATCCAATTTACTATTCTCTCAGGAGCAGGCTTTTAGCTACCCCCATCCAGTCCACCCCTCAGTCAGCTGCCTATAAAGACACTGAAAGCCCAGTATGTGGAGGTTTTTGTTGGGTTATATACTAGATGAGTTCCAGTGGTCTGGAGACAATAATTCTTCCTTTTGTCAAATTCTACTTGTAATTTCAGAAACATAGTCCAGGTTGAACAATGGGGTTTGCAGGGGGAGGAGGCAATGTCATTGTAAAAATCCTTCACATTTCCTGGTCACATCACAAATACCACCATAGCTGTGGCACAATGCCCTTTTCTCCCCAGACCTAAAAGGTGGCATTAAATGTGGCTATTATCCAGAGGGAGTAGGGTGAGGAGGTGGAGAGAGTTCATGAAAACATTAAGTTCCACTAGGAGGCTATTGTCTATATTGGAAATAAGGAAATACAAAATATGTAACTTCTTGACAAGTACATTTTGTGCTGTTTTAAGAGTGATTTTATCACCCTATAAATATGGAAATGCTTGCATAAGACCTGGTATCATAGGGAGAGTGGAAGAAAAAAGGAAGGTAAGAAGAAATGATTATAAAAAGACATACTAAGCAGAATTGTTATCTCATAGCCTACATCACAATTAAGGGAGTGGCTTTGAATCTAGATCTGCTTTGATTAGACAGTATCTATCTATTATTTTAGTTGATTCATTTTTTATTAAATAACCACCTTAGAAAAATCTGTACTCTTCTAATCTTGCCTGGTCTTTCTTCCCATAGTTAGTAAGTGGACTTTATGTAACTGAAAGATTATTCCAAAAAAGACATTTTTGTGCATATATATGCATTATATATATATATATATATATATATATATATATATATATATATATATATATATATATATAAACATTGACCAAACCTACTTAGAAGTAAGACTGAGGTATATTCTCTCATCTCCTGATACTGGTGCTATATCCTTTTATAAGGATATAACCTTATCCCCAATAAAAGCTGTTAGAACCTTTTATTAAGCACCTACTATTCCAAGCACTGATCTAGATCCTGAGTCCACACTGATGAATAAGGAGGCAGATAGGGTTTCCATTCTGGTGTGGTTAATACCCTTACATGGAGGCAGGGAGTCAGCCTTATGTAATAAAATGGAAAAGAATATCAATTTCTGGGATGTAAAGAAAATCAATCCATACTCCTCAAAGTTCTTCTGAACTGACAAGGAATTAATCAAGCATCAGATAGATGTAAGGCATGAAGAACAATTTCCAAAGCAACGAGTAATACTTAAAGCCAACTCAATTGCAGAAGGTGGAGCTTTCCAGATTATAGCCCTTGAAATCCTGGAGGGGGGGGGGGCAACTAAAGGGAAATAGCTCAGTCTATATGCAGAAATTCAAATTCATAACAGGTACAAAACTGTTAATCTCTGAGTTAGTCCAATACAGGACTACTCTTCCTTCTTAGTAATTACCATGGGGTATGACTTACTTCAGTCATTTCAATTTCCTCAGTTCACATCTCTCCTCCTTTCTCTGCTGTTAGTTTTTGTTTGCCATTTGTCTACCACCAAGTGCAAAGCACCCCTCCCCTCTTCTGAAATGGTCAAATAGGTGTCAGGTTATATTTCACCAGATGAAGTCTGTCACAAAAATGCATGAATAACACACTCTGAATTGACCAAGAGGCAAACCTGGTTCTTTGTCTTTTCATTCACACCCTGAACCTACAAATTGATGTAAGCAGACCCAAGTCTTCAGTGTCCTGGTGCCCACTGACATTGGGAAGCATTTTGCTTTCAAATTCTTTAAGGAATTTGAAATCAATAAATAAATAATCAAGAAAAATAGTTAAATAGACCTGCACATAGAACTCAGGGAAAACTGTAAATGTTAGAAAATGTTAGAAAGCCTCACTTAAGTAGAATTCTAGGGGGTAATTTGAATTGTTCCAGCTGCTCTCAGATGCCAGAATATCCATAAAAGATCAGGAGTAGTATGGAATATGGCTTTCCCACCAATAAAATGTTCACCAAGAGGAAGGATTCAAGATATAGGGCCCCTCACAGATAAGTGTCAACAGCTCCAGGGATATTTCAATGGGTTCAGTCCCTTTCCAAGCATTTTAGCAGTTTGGCCAAACCAATTTCCTAAGCAGAAGACTTTCTTAACTTTTGAAATGCCCTTTATATTTAGAGCTTTCCAAAATCTATTTAACTTATAGCAAGAGGAGTTGATCAAAAAGTTGTCTGAAAACTTGAAAGAAAAAAAGTAATAACACAGGAGCTTAGACTTCTGTTTAATAATGGTGCATAAATCACAGATTCTAAAAGTGCTGCCAGTGGGCCAATGAGAATAAAAGTAATTAACCAGCAGTAACCAATTAAAAGGCTGATTAGTGCATTACAAGTGTGCTGACCTCTAACAATTTGAATTTCAACAAGAATTATCCTCAATTTACCATCATGTAGAGTAATAATCTTTTACTATAATATAAAACTTCTTGTGCTCTAGGATAGCGTTGGTGGTTACTAAAAAGTAATTAAAGCTAGATTAAGTTACATTTCAAATATGGGCATCATAATGTTGAATATTAAATGCTTATTAATTAAAAGTGTCTTTAGACAGTATAGGCTATAAAATCTTAATAACTCATGCAATATTAATATTAAATGAAATTAATTTGCTAATAAAGCTAGTATTCTGAATGACCTTACATGAAAGTATATAAAAATGTTAGTTACAAAATATACTTCTGGCACTACATAACATTTTAATATTAAAATAAAAAGTATGAGGTTGGTAAGAGAAAGCTTGAATGAATGATTACTTAAGTGGTTAATAATTCTGAACTGAACCCATTCTAAAAGCAGGATTCTTTGAAGTGCTGCAAGTCATGATCATGTCTTCTACAGATGATGTTGAAGTCACTTGATGAAGTGAATTTCTAGGAGTAACCTTTTCACAATTAAAAAAAATGACCACAAGTCCCAGTTAGGTCACCTAACACAAGATTAGTCTTAGTTCCATAGTCTATCCAAAGATATAATTACAATTAAACAAGAGCTTTGAGATGGGCATAAAATATAAAAAGGCTCAGAGAATGTGACTTACTAAAGTCACATAGAGAATCATGCAAAGCAGAGTCTTTAAAACAAATCTTCAGACCTGTGCTAGCTGACCTTTAGTGGTATCAGACTGTCCACAATAAGCTTAGTCACTCTACCTCCTCTCCATTTGGAGAATATGAGTGCCAATGACAAATAGCTAGGTGAAACATTCACTCACAGGATAATAGTTGACTTCTTTTGTGCTTTCTTGTGCTCCCTGTGTCCTCTGTTTGCTTTAGTTTCTCTTCCAGTTTACAGAATTGCTTTTATTTATTTATTTTTGCAATATTTAGAGAAGGCAGAAAATTAGATTTTTACCTTCATTTATGAAGTTGTTCTTACTTTACTTTTTTTTTGCTTTCATGTAAACACTTTTAGGGAAAATATGGTGACATCTTCACAAAGCATCAACAACTAGATATTCTCAGATAATATTTTACATTTACTTCTTCCTGCTTGTTTCTGTGCAAGTGTCCTTTATTCTTTTCTCCTTTTATAATAAACCTGTTGTTTTGAATATTAAAATATTCATATTTATTTCTACATTTCTTTTTTACTATGTTAATTGCTAGTGAGCAAAGGAAAACAGGAACTTTTTTTATTTCAAGTTATACATGGTCCGTGTGAATGGAAGAAAAGAGGATAATTAAGTCTATTCAGAGGCAAACTTTTAAAAGAATAAATTCAATCTCCCTTTAAAAATTTCAAACTTTTGTTTTAAAATATGAAAATGTCTGGGAGGGGCCTGAATCAGCAGCTGAAGCAGGGACTGCAATCCAGACCCATGGTGGGGGGTGGAGACACAGTCCAGCAGCCTAGAGACCCTGAGAGAGACCTGAGGCAGGATCCCCTCGGCTCTGCATACAAAAGGGAATCTCCAACCCCCCTTGCCCCAGCAACCATCAACAAGCAACCAGGTGAGGTAGCATGACCCACACCACAGGAAGGGAAGGGACCGGAATCAGCAGTGAAAGCAGGACTGCAATCCAGATGCCTGATGGGGGTGGAGGCACGCCCAGCAGCCTAGAGACCCCGAGAGAGACCTGAAGACAAAATAACCCAACAGAAGGACTGAAGACAAAAAGAACAATAATGAAAGACACCTATACTCCTCCTCCATAAAGAATCACAGAAGAAGCCTGATAGCATCTACTAACCAGAACCCCTCTTAGGATAACACAGAACTGACAGGCTGACCAAGAGGCTCAACTACAAACTACCAGAAGACTCCAATCAACATGCCAGCCAATAATAGAGCCATAGTCACTCAATATGTGGAAGAAGTGCGAAAGTAAAGCACAGAAAGGAAGAAAAAGGCAAACACCCCAGCAAGCCCCACAGAAACCAATACACTGAAGGAAAGACAAACTTTAGAAACCAACAAATATAATATTGAAGAAATGCGCCATCTCTTAGACAAGGAGCTGAACCTATGCATGTTGCAAGCATACAAAGAGCTAAGGGAAGAATTAGAAAAACACAAAGAAAAAGAAGTGAGCATGGCAGAGAAACTGAATAAGTTAGAAGAAGAAATGCAAAAATTAAGAAAGAAAACAGCAACAAAGATAAAAGAATTGAAGAATAAAATTGAATACCTGAGCAACATTCAGAAAGAAACCCAAGATCCTAAGGGAGCAATAGAAAAGCTCAAAAATGCAGGGAAAAGTTACGAAAGCAGACTGGACTAAGTTGAGTAATGAATAAGTACACTGGAGGACACCGAAATCAAGAGGAAGAAGAAAGACAGAGAAAGAGAGACACAATGTAAGAAAATAGAAGACAAACTCAGAGTTCTGTCCAATTCCTTAAAGAAAGGAAACATAAGAATTATGGGTGTCTCAGAAGGAGAAGAGAGACATATGGGTACTGAAAGGCTATTTAAAGAAATAATGGAGGAAAACTTCCCAATCCTGAAGAGAGAAATTAAATTAGACATCAAAGGAAGCCAAAAGAACACCAAACTACATAAATGAAATAAAAACCAAAGCAAGACACATCATTGTAAAACTCCCAAGAGTCCAGGATAAGGAAAAAATGAGATTGGCTAGATAAAAGAAACAGATAACATACAAAGGAAAACCTATTAGGCTGACCTCAGACTTCTCTGAAGAGACACTCCAAGCAAGGAAAGCATGGAGTCATATTATCAAAAAACTCCAAGATAAAAAATGCCAGCCAAAAAACCCTCCATGAATTACAGTTCAGAACCCTTTCCAGAAACATCTACAGATGGCAAAAAAATGAAGGAAAACATAAACAGATGGGACTACATCAAACTAAAAAGCTTCTGTACAGCAAAAGAGACAACAGAAAAAACTAAAAGATGCCCAACCGAATGGGAAAAAAAATTTTGCCCTCCACATGAGTCACAAGGGTTTAATAACAAAGATCCATAAGGAACTCACACAACTAAACAAAAGCAAAACAAAAAGCCCAATCAAAAAACGGGGAGAACTAAAAAGACACTTCTCCAAGGAGGAAATACAAATGGCCAACAGGCACATGAAAAATTGCTCAACATTGCTAGTAATAAGGGAAATGCAAATCAAAACCACAATGAGATACCACCTTACACCAGTAAGAATGGCCCACATCCAAAGAACAGGCAACAAGAATTGCTGGCGAGGATGTGGAGAGAAAGGAACACTAATACACTGCTGGTGGGAATGCAAACTAGTCCAACCACTATGGAAAGCTGTGTGCCTCCACACAGCTCAAGTTAATGAAAATGGAACTACCATTTGACCCAGCAATTACTCTCTTGGGAATCTACCCAAAAGAGACCTCAATGTGGGTACAAAGAGACACCTGTGCTCAGATGTTTACTGCAGCACAATTTATAATTGCAAGGTCATGGAAGCAACCTAAATACCCCAAAACAGAAGACTGGATGAAAAAAATGTGGTATATATACACAATGGAATATTACTCATCAATTAAAAATGATAAATTTGATGATTTTATAACAACATGGATGTACTTAGAAGAAATCATATTAGCAGAAACAAGTCATAAAGTAAAAGACAGAAACCAAATGGTTTAACTAATATATGGGATATAGTGAAAAAAATAAACAAAAGACTTGAGAAAAAGTCAAAACAAGCTAAGCACCAAACTGAAGTGCACAACTTTGAGCAGGAGGGAAGGGGCGGGGGGAATGGAGGGGAGGGTGGGCGGGGTAAATCCCTGGGATTACAATGTTGTGAAATGTATATATAAATAAAAAAATTTTTTAAATGCCAGCCAAGACTACTCTATCCTGCAAAGCTTTCTTTCCTCTATGAAGGAAGAATAAAAACCTTCCCAGATAAGCAAAGCCTCCAGAAATATGCTACCACTAAACCACCACTCCAAGAAATCTTGCAAGAAGCCCTTGGATTAAAACCAACAGAAGATTAAGCAGACCAAAACAAGGAAGCTAATCAGAACCTCAAAATGACAACTAAAAAACTAACAGAAAAAAAAAAGTGGAAACCCTAACCTCCAAAGGACCCTCCAAAACTCAACACCAGAACAGCAAGTATCAATCATCACCCTAAATGTCAAAGGTCTAAATTCAACAATCAAAAGGCACAGAGTAGCAGAATCGATCAAAAAACAAAACCCAACATTCTGCTGCCTGCAGGAAACACACCTAAATACAAAAGATAAGCACAGACTAAAAGTAAAGGGCTGGAAAAAAGTTCTGCAAGCAAATGGCCCCCAGAAGAAAGCAGGAGTAGCCATACTAATAGCAGATAAAGTAGACTTTAAGCTAAAAAAGGTGACAAGGGATAAAGAAGGATACTATGTATTGGTAAAAGGGTCAATACATAAGAAAGACATATCAATTATTAACATATACTCACCAAATGAGGGAGCACCAAAATTCATCAAACAACTATTAACAGCACTGAAAACTGACATTGGCGAAAATACATATGTGGTAGGTGATTTCAACACACTACTTGCACCAAAGGACAGATCAACAAGACAAAAACTAAACAAAGACACAAAAGCCCTAAATGAAGAACTAGACTGATATCCACAGGACACTGCATCCCCAAGGAAAAGAATACACATTCTTCTCAAATGCACATGGAACATTCTCAAAAATTGACCACATATTAGAACATATGGCAAATATCAACATATATACAAGAATTCAAATAGTACCAACTTTTTCCTCCAATCATAAAGGCATCAAACTAGAAATAAACAATGAAAAGAAAGCAAGAAGAATGCCCAACACATGGACACTGAATAACATGTTACTGAATGAAGACTGGGTAACTGAGGAAATTAAGGAAGAAATTAAAACCTTCTTTGAAACAAATGACAAAGAAGACATAACATTCCAAAAGGTCCGGGACTCAGCAAAAATATTTTTAAGGGGAAGGTTCATAACAATACAGGCTCAAATCAAAAAGCAAGAAAACAATCAACGAAATGACATAATCTCCCAACTCGATGAACTAGAAAAAGAACAACAACAACAAAAAAAAAAAACCAAAACCCAGCAGAAGACAAGAACCAATAAAAATAAAAGCAGAAATAAACAAACTAGATAGCAAAAAGACTATTGAGAAAATCAACAAAACCAAAAGTTTGTTCTTTGAAAAAATAAATAAAATTGATAAGCCCCTTGCAAAGCTCACAAAGGAAAGAAGAGAGAAAATCCTTGTAAACAGAATCACAAATGCAAGAGGAGAAATTACAACAGACACAAAAGAAATCCAAAAAATAATAAGAGATTACTATGAACACCTATATGCAAACAAATACAACAACTTGGATGAGATGAAAAAATTCCTGGAAAGATATAACCACCCAAAACTAAACAAAGAAGAAGTAGAGAACTTAAACCAATCACTAGCAGTGAGACTGAAGCAGTCGTCAAAACACTACCTAAAAACCAAAACCCGGGACCAGATGGTTTCACAAATGAATTCTACCAGACATTCAAAGAAGAAATAACGCCAGTGCTACTAAAACTTTTCCAAAAAATTGAGAAAGAAGGAAAACTGCCAAACACATTCTATGAAGCAAACATCACACTCATACCAAGAAAGAAAACTATAGACCAATTTCCCTAATGAACACAGACGCAAAAATTTTAAATAAAATCTTGGCAAACTGAATCCAAAGATGCATAAAAAGCATTATTCACCATGACCATGTGGGATTTATCCCAGGGCCACAGGGATGGTTCAACATTCGAAATCAATTAACATAATCTACCTCAACAAAAAGAAAACCAAAAACCATATAGTCATATCAATAGATGTAGAGAAAGCATTTGATAAAGTTCAACACCCATTTATGATAAAAGCTCTTGAAAAGTTGGGGATAAAAGGGACATATCTCAACATAATAAAAGCCATCTATAACAAACCTACAGCGAACATCATCTTAAATGGAGAAAAACTAAAAGCATTACAACTAAGATCTGGAACCAGGCAAGGATGCCCACTCTCTCCACTACTTTTCAACTTTGTACTGGAAGTTCTAGCAAGGGCAATAAGACAAGAGAAAGACATAAAAGTAGTACAGATAGGGAAAGAAGAACTGAAGCTCTCATATACAGGTATATATATATATATATACATATATATATATGATTCTTTATGTAGAGAACCCAAAAAAATCCACGAAAAACTTCTTGAAACAATAAACCACTTCAGTAAAGTAGACGGTTACAAAATCAACACACAGAAGACAGAAGCTTTCCTATACACAAAAAGTCAAACAGAAGAAGAAATTTTTAAAAACACCCCATTTACCATCGCACCAAAAAAATAAAATAAAATACCTAAGGGTAAACCTAACAATATACGTGAAAGATCTATATAAATAAAACTTCAAAACTCTGCTAAAGGAGATAGAAGACATAAGGAAATGTAAGGACATTCCCTGCTCTTGGGATGGAAGAATTAACATCATAAAAATGGCCATCCTACCAAAAGCAATCTACAAATTCAACACAATCCCTATAAATATTTCAACATTCTTCAAAATATAGAACAAAAATTACAGAAATACATATGGAATAACAAAAGACCTCAATTATTGAAAAACTTCCTGACCAGGTAAAGAGAGAATGGAGGAATTGCTATTCCAGACTTCAAGCTATACTACAAAGCCATAGTAATTAAAACAGCCTGGTACTGGTATAAAAAACAACAATGGATCATAACTGAATACCCTGAACTAAAGCCACACATATATAGTCAACTAATCTTTGAAAAAGGAGTGAAAAACTTACATTGGAACAAGGACAGCCTCTTCAATAAATGTTGCTGGGAAAACTGGAACAAGACATGCAAAAAAAATGAACCAAGAAACCTTCCTCACACCATGTACAAAAAACAACTCAAAATGGATAAAAGACTTAGACATCAGACCCAAAACCATAAAATACATAGAGGAAAACCTGGGCAAAATCCTTCATGAGTTACAATTCAGAAACCCATTTTTGGCTACATCCATAGATGGCCAAAAAAAAATGAAGGAAAACATAAACAGCTGGGAGTACATCAAACTAAAAAGCTTTTGTACAGCAAAAGAGATAAAAAACAAAAAGAATCCCAACCGAAAAAATTTTTGCCCTCCATGCAAGTGATAAGGGTCTGATAACAAAGATACACAAAGAACTCACACAAAACTTAACAAAAACAGAGCAAAGAACCCAGTTGAAAAATGGGGAGAAGATCTAAAAAGGCACTTCTCCAAAGAGGAAGTCCAAATGGCTATCAGGCACATGAAAAAAATGTTCAACATCATTAGCAGTAGGGAAATGCAAATCAAAACCACAATGAGATACCACCTTCTACCAGTAAGAATGGCCCACATCCAAAAAACAGACAACAAGTGCTGGCGTGAATGTGGAGAGAAAGGAACACTTTTACACTGCTGGTGGAAATGTAAACTGGTTCAGCCACTATGGAAAGCAGTGTGGAGGACCCTCAAACTAATGAAAATGGAGCTACCATTTGACACAGCAATGGCTCTTCTGGGAATCTACTCAAAAGAGACCTCAATGTGGGTACATAGGGTCACCTGTGCTTGGATGTTTATTGCAGCACTATTTATAATTGCAAGGTGCTGGAAACAACCCAAATGCCCCAAAACAGATGACTGGATGAAAAAGATGTGGTATATATACACAATGGAATATTATGCATCAATAAAAAATGACAAATGTAATGGATTTTTGGTAACATGGATGTACCTAGAAGAAAACATACTGGCAGAAACAAGTCAGAAGGAAAAAGACAAAAACCAAATGGTCTCACTAATATATGAACAACCAAATGAAAGTACACAACTGCGGGAGGGGACCAGCTGGAGTGGCCAGGGAGAGGAGGTGGGGGGAGACCCCCAGGGATCACAATGATGTGACATATATATATAAATAAATAATTTTTTTTAATCTAGGCAATTTGGTCCTCTATCTTACAGCATTCACACACACCAAAAAAAAAAAAAAAAATTCAGTCCAAAATGGATTAAAGACTTGAATGTTAGACCTGAAGTCCTAAAATGTTTAGAAAAAATGTAAGGGCTAAGAACTTGACAATGATCTTGGCAATAAGTTTTGGGGTGACAAAAAAATAAAAAATAAAGTATGATCATGTCTGGAAAGAGTCTTGGGGTATTAGTTCCATATTAATGTATTATTTTACATTTTTACAGTGAATAGCTTCTGGGAAAATATAGATCAGAAAATATCCAACATTTGTGAGTGAATCACATTATATTATTTTTCCTATAATTTTTAAAAGTTTTTTACTTCACCCATATGTCCATGACCACACAGTTAAGAAATGTATGCTTCAAAATAACTTGAACACACATTCACATTCATCTCAAAAATTGTCTCAATTCACAACTGGCACAAAATTTCTCTATGACAATATAAGGTTAGGAGTTTCAACTTTAAAATCATAAATGATATGTAATTTTAAGATCATATTTGAATTAAGAGAAAACCAAAACCAATGGAAATATAATAGCTTTGTTGATCAAGTGATAATCCCAAGAGTCCTGCTTGACTTCCATGGTGAAACAACTTTGTGTGGGTGATAAAATATTTTCCTATGATTTCCACTCCATGCTCTCATCTCTTCCTTTCTCACCTTTGTTGAGTGTATTGCTAATGCTGCCCATTGAGTTACAACATTTCATTTATTTCAACAAATGGTTAGCTATAGCAATCCAAATTTTAAAAATGTTTTAAATTATGATAGACCTATTTGCAATATTTTGAGATACCTACATATGGTTTTCATAAGGGTTAGTCTGTTATACAATCCAGCAACGTGTAAAGAGTTTTCATTTCTCCTAACACCCTTGAGAACACGTGTTGCTTTTTATCTTATTGATTTCACATTTATTTACTCATTGATATAATCACATTGCTCATTGATATACTCATTTATTAAGGAGGGTATCACCTCTTTCTAGTTTTGATTTGCATTTCCCTGATAATAAGTAGTGGCAAACATTTTTTTCATATGTCTGTTGGTCCTCTCTGTGTCATCGTGGGAGAAGTATCTATTTAGTTCTATAGTCCATTTTTGATTGTGTATTAATTTACTTTTTCCTGAGTTGTATAAGTTCTTCGTAACTCTTGGATATTAACTCTTTATCCAATATATGATTGCAAATATCTTCTTCCATTGGTCAGAATATGCTTTCTTTCTTATTGAAGTAGCATTGGTTTATAAAACTGTTTCTGAATCAGAAGTGTGGGATGTCCTTAGAAGTATTTTATCACAACACACCTAACACAAAGTCACCCATAGAAAGTTTTTTGATGTAATGTATTCCATTTGTTAATATTTGCTTTTGTTTCCCTTGCTGTTGGAATCCAAAGACATCTTTGAAACCAATGTTGTAAAGCATTTTGCTTATGTTTTCTTGTATTTTGTGAGTTCAATCTTACAACCAAATCTTGAATTCATCTTAAATTAATTTTTGTATATGGAATGACAGAGTGGTTTATTTCATTCATTTGCATATGTCTGTGTAGTCTTGCCAACACAATGTATACTCTTGGCTCCTTTGTTGTAGATTACCTGTCTTTATAATTGTTGGTTTATTTCTGGTCTATCCACACTGTTCCATTTGTTTGTTTTCAGTCCAGCAACATACTTTTTGATTATTACAGCTTTGCAGTACTGTCTGAAATTTGGGACTATGATTCCCTTATTCTTTTTTCCACATTTATTTTGGCCATTCAAGGTCTTTTGTGGTTGCATATAAATTTCCGTAATGCTTGCTCTATTTCTTTGAAAATTGCCATTGAAATTTTGATAGGGATTGTAGTAAATCTGTGTACTGCTGTGGGTAAAATGACCCACAATGTTAATTCATCTAATTAACAATGTTAATTCATCTAATTCATGAGCAGGGATTGTCTTTCCACTTTCTTTTTTCTTCTATTTCTTTTAACAGTGTCATATGGTTTATATTGCACAGATCTTTGACTTCCTTTGTTAAGTTTATTCCAAGGTATTTAATGCTTTTTCATGTTATTGTAAATGGAATTGTTTTCTTGATTTATTTTTCTCTTCCAGTTCATTATTTGCATATTGGGAAGCAACTGACTTTGTATATCAATTTTATAACCTGTCACTTTTTTTAAATGATTTGATATTTCTAATAGTCTATAGTGGCGTCTTCAGAGTATCCTCTGTATTTTATTATGTCCTCTGCAAATAGTGATACTATTCTTTCTCAATTTAGATTTACTTTTATATATCTCTTTTGGTAATTATGCTAACTAAGATAGAATTATTCCACTCCTGGGTAATTACCCAAAGGATACAAAAACAAATTCAAAGGAATTATGCACTCCTATATTTACTGTAGCATTATTTAATATAACTAAGTTCTGGGAACAGCTGAAATGCTCAATGATAGATGAGTACATTAAGAAACTGCAATTATAAACATAATGTATTACTACTCACCTATTTTTTAAAAAATTTTATCTTTCCATTTACAACATTAATAGAACTAAAAGGATTATGATAAATGAAATAATTCAGAAGGGGAAAAAGACAAACTGCATGATTTCACATGTATGTGGAATATAAAGAAACAAAACTAAGAGATAGATAAAACTAAACCAAAACAAACCCTAGACATCTCACTGTGGAATTAAGACTACCAGAGAGAGAATGGGGATAGAGGATCAAATGTGGAAAGTGGTCAAATGAACAATGGTAACAGATTATCGGTATTTTGACGTCTGGTGTTGTATTATAACATATTGAAGAGGTGTGAACTATACCCCTACATCATATATAATGTTATAAACCAACATTACCTCAATGAAAGTAATAGTCAAATATACTTCTTTTTAATTATAAGTAGACATTTTCCTCAGCCTTAAAAGATACCAAACAAAAAAGTCATCACAAATGCCAAATATGATTTCAGATCAAAATTATTGGTGGCTGGGTCATGGCTGACATCTGTATAGGAAAATCTCAGGATATGCAATGATATAAAAAACATATGTAATCAATTAAAAAATAAAAGTCTTCAAAAAAGAAGTATTTGAGTATTTAAAATTACTATTAAACTTCACAATAAGAAAAGTCTTCAATTCTGAACTTTTAACACCTGATGTTTGACTTTCCTTTCACATTACCTCCCCAAACTTCTGGAATAATGAGGTTTTACTATCTAAGACACTATTTCTCCTTGTATAATCCTCTTATGTAAAAGGCTCTCTTTCTGTCATAATATTTTCTGAGGAATAGTGTAAGGAAAATTAGTTAAAATCAAGTTATTTCTTGCCTTCCACACAAAGGAGAACCCAGAACTCTGAGATGTTAGCAAACAACAGAAGGGTCTTGAATTGCAACCATGTATCTGTGTTGGCCAGCAGACTCAAGGTAAGAGAAATGAATTGACAAGAAGAGATTGCCCAGCCACAGCCAGGGGTCAAATGGAGATATGGACCATGAGACAACTTTATTAACAAAAGAAAGGGTATTTATAGGGACACAGGGTGAGGGCCTGTTGAATTACAAAGACAAACAAACCTGAGAGACAATTAACATTCTAAAGTAATTGAGGAAGGGGGAGTGTAGGCAGGTGGTCGCTATCTCTGATTAGTAAAGCCAATGGTGGCAGTGCGGTCTCAGAAGATCATTGCAGTAAATCAGTCCCTAGTTTTCTGGGAACTGATTAACGAGAGAGGTTTTCCTTATCTCCTTTGCAATGACTTTTCTGGTTTGCAAATGGCGCACAGCATATCTGTTGTATAGCTATAGGCACTTAAAGGTGTAAAGGGTACTAAAAAGGTGGGTACTTGCTGTTCTACCTTTCTCAGAGTTAAAGTCCCCCTGCCTGCCAGCCTGTTTGCTTATATGGTGTCTCCTGTGTCAGAATAAATGTACACTGAATATTCTAAAGGCTCCAAGGATATTCTTCCATTTACTGGAATTGGTAATGAAACTGCCAGGCCTGGTTGAATGACATATAGTTTTACCCAAGTTTTTATATTGTTCTGAATGCTCCTTTGCCATGTGTGCTATTAGCAAACCAGATTCTCTTTCTTGTTAAAAATATTTACAGAGCACATGCGTGTACACACACACACACATTTGTTTGGAATATTTTGTATCCTTTCAAAGTGGAAGATACCTTGAAAAGCAAGGTGAAGGAAGTCATTTAGAGAAATATGAAAGGATTTATGTCAATATGCTAACAGCATATTATTAATTACATCTAGTTACTACATATTAACAATCTACATATATAATATGCTAACAATATGGACTATATATATAGTCTATATATATATATATAGTCTATATATATATATATAGTCCACATATTGTCAATGTGTAATTCATACTGAGAAAATTGACTAAATATTTTTATATATACCTATTTATTTGGTTAACATGAAACACTTCAGTTCCTGATTCAAACATTATATGTATAGTTAGTTCCATCTTTTTTCTTATGGTTACTATTAAATATCTGTTATATTAACAATAGCATCTTAAAAAGTGACTAAATATGCTTGATACACTCAAATTCTGGGTGACAGTATGTCAAATTTACTCCTAAATATCTACCCATAGGACGCAAAAAACTCCCACTATGTCCAAGGAATATATGTATAACAATGTTCATTGCAGCACTATTTATAATATTGTGGCTGTGGAATGACTTAATCATCCAGGTACCAAGTACAGATATAACAATGTGAATGGAATTGGAAGGGATTATGCTAAGCTAAGTAAGTCATAAGGAGAAAGACAAATACAGGATAGTTTCCCTCATTTGGATCATAGAAAAATATAACAATGAAACAAACAAAATAAATTCAAAACAAATTCTATTACAAATGAAATGATATCTGTATATAATGACTTTCTTAAAATATAGATGAACAAAACCAAATCACAATGAAATAAAAATTAACAAATTGGACTTTATCAAAATTTAAAAACTTTGTACACTTAAACTTTCAACAGATTTAAAAGGCATAAAAATGATTAAAATTATAAATTTTATGTGGTATATATATATATTTCACCATAATAAAAAAGTGATAAAATTTTAAATAAGACATATCTAATATAATTCTCTTTTGAATAGTGTATCAATAACTGATAAAGAATCAAAATAAGCTTTCATATAATACCACTTTACTAAGGATGAAAACTAGGAATGAGTTCCAAAAAATTTTTGACACTATTATTTCAATTCATTTCCTGGAAAAAAATTTCTCTAACATCTTAAATAAACACTTTAACCATTTCAAAACATGGTTTTTAGACACACTAAAGGAGAGATTTATTTCCCAGGACTGTTCTATCACATATTTCCTATGTTTAGATACTTTTTCCATTTAAAATAGTTTTTTCTAGTTAAACCAAACGTCTCAAACTATAATTTAATCTCATGTCTCCTCTTTCATTCTCTGTTGGACACTGTATTTGATTTATTAAAAAGGACTTGATACTTGATTTCCAAAGTTTGTTTTGCTTTGTTTTGTTTTGTAGTTTTGTGTTTGTTCCTTTGTTTGTGTACCGGGAAAACATTATTTTACAACATTGCATATGACAGAGGTATACATATGATTTCCCATGTCAGATGTCACTACCACATCATACCTAACACCAAAACTCTAATCATTCTCCCAGCATCATCCATTTATTCTTTCTCCACTTAGTTCTTTCCCCCACTGCTCCCCATATCCTTTCTCTGATCCCTTGATAGACTTAGTTCTACAACTAGATTTCTAGGATTTATTGTTGTTGGCCTTATCTGTCCCCTTTTTTGTTTTGTTTTTCTATTTCCATATACAAATGACACCACTCAGTATTTGTGTTTCTCATTCTGATTTATTTCACTTCATATAATTCCCTCCAGTTCCATCCTTATTGCTGCATATGGCAAGAGCTTATCTTTTTTTTTTTTTAATAGCTGAGTAATACTCTGCTGTGTCTTATCTGTCTTTGGTCATGTCAGTAGTTGACTATTGTAAATAATGCTGCATTGAACACAAGTGTGCATATATCTCTTAACAAAGTTGGTGATTTTTTTTAAATGCTTCAATAAAGCTATCTTTATAGAAGCAATCTTCATCTTAGATTTGTGCAAATCTTTGTTTTCTTTCATCAGACAGGGAACAATGACTGGAGTAGAGCCAAACTGAATTCCTGAGATTGAAGCTTTTTCATCAGGATTATTGGCGAGATTCAAGGCACAGTGGTTTGGGTAAATCCTGTGATGTTACCAAAAAATAAACACCATCTGCTCCCAGCAATCTCCCCCTTTGGTAGGGAGCTAGCTGTATTTACTGGTTACATTTAATTACGGTATGGATTTAACTTTCTATAACCAACCTATTTAATATTCTATTATAACTTGCCTTTATACTCTACCATTGATTTATTTAATGAATAAGAGATTGAGGATAGCAGAGTTGTGGGATATAAAATACATATTTTTGTTTTCCTTTCAGGATGCTCAATCACAAAATGTATCTAAATAGAAGCAATTCATCTCATTGTAAATAAAATAAACTGCAGTGAGACAGTACAGCTAGGATATAATTTCCTTCTGGTCAAATATTTACATTATCTGAAAACTAAAATGAATATTCAATGTAGAACTGGAGATAAAGTTATTCTGTTCTTATTCTTGTTTCCCTCAAATAACTACATCATGATAAAATTACAAAAAAAGGTACAATAAAATTAATATCTTTGATTAAAATGTAATGTTTTAATTCATGAATAAGAATAGAAAATATTTCATAATTATATCTTTTAGTAAGGAAATAATTCTATGAACACATGGGTTATCAGCATCTATTTTTCCTACTGAAGCTTCCTTTTTACAATCATTTTAAAATTCAGTTAAAATTGACTTACAAAAGTAGAACTAACCTACCAAAATTTGTGAAAAATAAGTTCAGTAGTTCCAACAGAGGTGTAATAGTTTCTTTACCTCCTGGGCTAAAATTTATTCAGTCTGCTCTGTGGTGTTTAAGAGATTACCTGGCACCTGAGGTTTGAATGGTACTGTGTCCATCAAAATGACACATAGAGACAGACACTAATTCAGGACAGAACTGACTGAAGATCTGCCATTTCCTAACCTTATCCACTTGAATGTCAACTGTACTGTCTGGTATTGAATCATTGCTTAGTGATAGATATTTTTATAAACTTAATACAGTTACGTTGGCTACAGAGAGAGGGAGATACATCAAAAAATTAATTGAGAACCATTACAATTTAAACCTCTATTCATCTTTGCACCACACAAAACACTGGATTTTTTTAAAGGATGCATATAATCAAGTCAGGGTGCTTCTACTCATTGATGTGTAATGGTTTCTAAATCTGTGACCCTGGGCTGCAAAACTTGTCCTGAGTCGCCCTCCACCCACAGCTTCTTTCACACGCTAGCATTCCCTTAGCACACTGGGCTTCTTGCCTCACAAATGTTCAACATTTGTGTATACTTTGTGTATATTTGAGTATACTTCTTTCTCAGGATATTTGCACTGCTCTTGTTTGGCTCAAAAATTTACACTGTGATATTATATTCATTTTATTCAATTCTCTATGCAAATTCTTACTTATGCCTTTCTGGCAACAACTATTCATATTTGAAGACTTTTTTCAGCATAGGCCATCTCTCAGCTTCTTCACTTATCTCCACAATATTTACTCTTGTTGATAATGCCACATCTATGTTTTAAAGGAAAGGTCTCCCCAAGATGTTCAGATCAAGCCTTCCCAAGATATGTTTCTTTGTCATGTGGATTATTTCAAGCTGAGCTCAATCAAATCCTGGAGGTTCATGAAAAATGCTATTCATTCCCTTAACTATCTAGACGAATTCAAATTGAAAGTATTAGCCAGAATTATCACTACTAGCAGAAACAGCCTCTCCACCAGAGAATATTGTCCATATGGCAAGATAACCGTCTAATTACAGAGCTTACAGCTTTTGTCATGAGTCACTGTATCCTCCTCATGTGAGTCTTCTTTCTCTTCAAATCCAAGTTTCTGTCCCATTCAGTAGTTCAGGGTATGTAGCTTCATTTTGCTCTCTTTACTTTATAAATCAATTCTAAATAAGCTTTGTAGAATTTCCATACATATGTAATTGAATTTGATTCTTCACCTACTATTCTGTCTGATATTAAGCTGATTGCTGTAGCTGACTAAGAAATCAGAGGGTAGAAGGGAACATGTTCTCTCTACCTTAGTTTATTGATTTATTATTTTTCTCCCTCACAGGAATATAAGCTCTATGAGGTCAGGATTTTGTTTTATTTGATCCTGTGTTACTATAGGTCAGAACACTTTTGAAGCATGGAAGAGAATTAATAAATACTTCCTTGAGGGAATGAATGCGGGTGTGTAGACATAATTGTGGTTGGCAAGACAGATCTGTCACAAAATAATTACCATACAGGAGCACAGAATCCAAGATCTTCTGGAGAAGGAGTCAGAGAAAAGGCTTCCCAGGCAAGTGACAGTTGAGAAGTTTCTTGAAGAAAGATTTAGATACTAGGCAGAAAAGTTTAAAAGGGCATTATATATTAGGAGGGGAAACATGAACATGAAGTCATAACACTGTTAAATCCAAGTAAGAATAGGAAGTTTAGTGTGGATGGAAAGTGGATCCAAATTATGAATGCCTGTTGTGTTAATTGGTGAAGAAATTACAATTATCATGACAGCAGGCACCTGGAAGCTGGGCTCCTGGCACACTCAAAGTGGATAATTTGAAGAGTGCTAACAGATTACTTACAAAGATGGATGGGGGAGGCGGGGAGACGGATAAGAGTTCAAAGACACCAAAAAGTGATACTGCAACTTCCTGGGGACCTTCAACCAGTCTTGAACCTGAAGGGAAAAGGGAAAAGAAAGAATGACCAGAATCCAGAAAAGATAGCAAGAAGAAATAATAAATTCTGCAGCCTGGCCCACAGCCATTTAAGGAAAATCACATGGAGATCTCACCTTCTCCATCTTTTGTTAGTTCCTCCCATTCCTGGATTTAATTGTAAAGCTAGGATGAAGGATTTTTGCTGAAATTGAGCCACAAAGCAGAACAGAGAGAAAATTCTGAAGAGCTTTGAGAAGTTTACCAGCACAGAGGAACACTCTAATGGGAAAAAACTCTTCAATGGAAAACTTTAGATGGATCAAAGACACACACTAATAAATCCCTACACAGGCAGCAATGAGAGAACACTTATTTTAACTCAGAAAAGAAAATTAAGAATGTGATGGAAAAAAAGAAGGAAAAGAGAGAGAATTGCCTATTTTAGAAAGTGCAGCTTCTCTCCAAAGAATACGACCTTCAACACTTCTACTATTTTCTGAAGTAGATAAATGGTTTTGAGATAGGAACTGGGACCCTAGGAGACTTAACAGGAGGAATAAGGACTGGATCCCCAGGAGACATGGGGTCCCCAGAAGACATAACAGGACAGAAAAGTTAATAACCAGAAAAAGCCCATGACACTATCACTGATTAATCTACATTAGAATATTGGCCAAGGTTGACCTGTCAAGAAAGTGCACAATCATCACGGACAATCTCCTAAACCCAAAACATGAGTATAACTATATAAACCCCAAAGTTGTTACCAGCGGCAAGCCACCTGGGACTCCTCCCATGGGCCTGCAGCTGTGACTGCTTTTTTATCTGTGCTTGCATAATCTTCAGGCTTCTCACTCTGGCAGGAGTTAGCTTGTTTCTTTAACCCTTGTGGCTTTGCTCCCAGGAGCTGGTTTGCAGCTTTAAATAAACTTCCTTCCTTTAGCTTGCTTACTCTACAGGGTTAGCATGCGGTGCTTTAGTTCTTTGTTACACAGGCTACAGATGCTGGTTGGTCATCAGGCTATGTCTCATATTTGGAGGCTCATTCACAACATCCAGCGGGCCTCATATTTGTTTCAGTAGACTGACACCATTATTGGTGTGCATGTGGAAATACATAGAGCAACTAATTTCCACATAAAGAACAACCTGGGTTAGCCAAGAAAGCTCTCAAAGAAACAGAAACATGCCAACGCCCAAGTCTCAAAGTTCCCCTAACTCTTTCTAGGCTATTAGTTTTTCATAGGCTATGAAATTGTCAAAGTTTGCCCAAGTTTACCTATGTATTTTGTTTCTGAAGAATTGTGAGCCCAAATTAATTGTGGAATTGGTTCCCCCAGCAATGTTCAACATATAGAGGAACTTATATAATGGGTGGTCATGAAGAGACGTGACCACAAGACAGGATATGGAAACAGTCTATGCAGTTGTAGGGGCAGAGGAAAAATTACCCCCTGGCTTCATCCAGGGCTGTCAAGAAGTTAAATTAATATCACACAGATTAGTAAGAGAAAAAAAAAGTGCATACTTAAAGAGAATCTATAAAGATGCAAATTCTAAATTAAGTTGGACAAGACAAGGATATTTAACCTGAAATGAGCAATGGGATAGAAAGCTGGGGCTACAAGGAGAAAGGAAAAGGGCTCAGATATTGACAGGGTGACTGGCACAAAGACCAGAGTCTGTGTAATTCGATATTTATCCTGTCATATTGACAAGTTTCAGTAATGGAGAATTAATTGCCTATAAAAAGGTTGATGTTGGGTAATACCCCAATTTTCATTATCCTAGGCAGGGAAGGAAGTGTTAAAAATTTCTCATGAGGCTTGACTGCAGCATAAAATAATCCCAGTGTCAAAGTGATTTGTCTTGAAAGTTTGGTCTGAAAACCTGGGCAAAGGGTATCCTTTATAAGACAGACTCTTGCCTATCACAAGGTCAGTAATTTTTCTCTGGGATGTTCTTAAATAGGTACGATTATTCCAAACTCGGCCAAGGAATGATTTTCTTAATAAAATCACTGCTCGCCTAATGGAATAACATTTTTAGAACTTATATTCATTTTACATCTGCCCTTTGTTCAGTCACCACTAATCACTTCCTCTGCACATTTTTAAGAGTTTTTCTCACTGTTGCTTTATTTTAAACAAGGTTAATAACTTCTCTTTCCTCCCCCATACAAGGCAACACTAGTTCCATTAGAGTCCTTATCTTTCATATACACTCCTTACCATCTGTTATTTTCATAAATTAATCATTCTAACTAGGCAATGATGGTTTCACCTTACTAGTACTTAGGAAAATTTAAAAGCTCTGTGAATGGTAATAACAGAAAACAAAAAGATTTTTCTTTTTTAAACTAAATGTCATTCCTTTTCTTTCAGATAAAAATAACCTCAGGAAATCAAATGCTGATTTTTCATTAGTAAAATGTTTCTATTGCTCTTTATTTTTAACTCTGATACAAATAGGGTGCTGAACCATGACATGGTAAATTTGAACTTTTTGAAAAGGCCAGAGCTTTCATATGCCATCAACATATCAAAGCATATTGTATATAACCACCTGCTGTCCCACATGTTTATCTAAAAAGGCAAGACTTAAAAGGAATGTCAGAATTTAAAAGGCCATTGTCCTTGGTAGAGACAGCTTCCTAGAATTCAACAGTCCTGTTTCCTGTAATTTTTATCTTTAGGAAAACCATAATTTCTCTGAGAGGTAACATTTATTTATGGCACTGATTTTAAAAATTATCTAATATGAGAAATACCAGATGATCCCACCTATATATGGAATATGAAGAAATACAATAGTCTGGGCTGGCAGATCACTGCCCTGTGCAACCATTCACTGGTGGGTGGGGCTAAGACCCTGCCTGGATCCCCCACCCAGGTTTTCCAATGGAGGGGTCCTACCCAGGGTTCCTTACTACCCTTGCTCCCCACTGGGAAAGGTGGCTAGTACTACTACCATTATAATGGGAGTTTCTGTAGAAATACAATTGTAGAAATTGTAGAAATACAATACAATTAAATGAATAGTAAACTGTGAATCTGAAACAACCAGATTGGGATAGGCATCCCATCCCCTGGGATAGGGTGATGTTTCAGAGAGGAGGACATCTGTTGAGCATAGTTAGGATTGTACCAATTGGTAGTAGGATAATTGTGAGAGTATATATTTGTAAAGGTTTGAATCTATAGACTCCAGAGCAGATACAAATATGTAAAACTGCTTTAAAACAATAAAGGGGGGAGAGGAAGTTGTCTAACAAAACCACTCGTTGATACTTACATGGGAACAAAGATACAAGCTGAGTCTCAGAAAAATAATTTACCTACAAACTTCCCACATCTATTGACTCAAATAAAATAAAACAATTTATGTAATTTGTCCTATGGCTAACAAAACAGATATTTTAGTAACATGGTCCATCATGAATTTTTCCTTATTTTTGAACTAATCAGCTAAAACATTTTGGACATTATTTCATGGTATATTGCAAAAGTTTAAACAAAATCTCAGCATAAAAATTTTTACTCATTGCATAGACATTATGCTCAAATGTCCCCAAAATACCCTGTTTTTTTAAATATAATCACATGAACTGTTCGAACAATAACTAGAACTTTATGGTGCCTAGAAGACAAATGGTAAGGCTTTGTTGCTCGGTTAAAGATTACCAGCCTAGAGACCACTGACTATAGAATTTTCCCCTCCCCAAGCCCCAGCTAGGCTCCCTGGAGCCAAGAGAGCCAAGCTAGACATTTTCAACTTTTATATCTGGCTCTAGGACTCTAAGTGGACCAATCAGGGGCAAGCTAAATGAATCACTCACATGGGAGACATATGGATCAATTAAGTGAGAGCTCAGTGAACCAACCATGTTCAAGTTCATTTTATTAATTACTCAGGCTGAAAATTGAAAACAAACTCATAAATGGTCTCAACAGATGCTTCAGATTAAAAATGGTCCAATCAGGCTTGCAAGTTGAACTCTGAAAGGGATATAACGCAGAGCAAGTGTCAACTTGATTTATCCTCCCTTTAGCCTCCAAAGAAAGAAAAAGGATTTGGCAGGCCTCTGAAGAGAGAGAACCATCAAGCTCCTCTGTTGGATGCAGTGAACCTTGGTCGATGTAAGTCCTCCAGAACACCAAACCATCATAGCCCTTCACAGAGAATACGCTTCATCTTCCTCTAGCCCTGTCTCTGACATCACTGCAAGGAGCATCATCAGGCTTGGCCTACTGTCTCAAAGACAAATAGCCTCTGGCTCACTGATACACCTCATCCTGTTTTGGAGTCCATCACTTCCGTTCCAACATTCAGCCCAGACTTCTTAACCTTCTGTGGGCTACTGCAGTACCCCCTCATCTTTGTTGAATGGCCTTCATTTGGGACTACTGGACCTTGCAGACACTATCTAGGGTGAGACTAGCCACTTGTGGCTTTAGAAACCCTTTCCTTTTCACCAATCTCCTGTTTGTTAAATAAACCCTATTGCTGGATCAAAAGTGCTCTTGCTTTTGTGCACATGACTGTAAACTCACTGTCGCTGACATTTTCCCCTCCTTAACATTGTACTTTAGCACTGTTTTAGTCCTATTTTAACTCTCCCTTATCCACTATTTCAATACTGTTTCAGTATCACTTAATTGCATCTCACTAGTTTACAAAACAAGGAAAGAATTAAGGACTCTTGTATGATACTAAGAACTAGGTCAGAAATGTCAAGTAGCAGGGCACGGTGGCTCGTGCCTGTAAGCTTCAGCCTATGAAGTGGCTGGGGCTAGGGATCGTGGTTCAAGTCCCTCCTGGGGGAAATAGCAAGACTTAGTTCCAAAAAAATAGCTGGTCTTGGTGTCACATGCCTGTAATCCCTGCTACCTGGGAAGCTGAGGCTGGGGATTACTTGAGTCTGTGGTAACCCAGGCAACGAGAGCCTGCGGTTCCACAGGCAAAAATAGTGAGACCTAGTTCTCATCTCATCTGAGGACTAAAAGGAATGAAAATTCAGGCAATGTATTCAGTTAAATTATGATATATTTGAATGTGATCCTCAAACTACCTACATCAAAACTATTTGAATGTGATCCTTAAACCACCTACATCAAAACTATATGAGGTATATATCAAAAATGTAATTACATAATTCAAGAAAACTTCAGACAACTTTGAGTACATAAATTGAGCTAGAGGGCTACTGCCATACAACACTTTCTTCACCTCTGAAATTATGCCTTGAAAAACTCCCATTATAATGGTAGTACTAGCCACCTTTCCCAGTGGGGAGCAAGGGTAGTAAGGAACCCTGGGTAGGACCCCTGCATTGGAAAACCTGGGTGGGGGATCCAGGCAGGGTCTTAGCCCCACCCACCAGTGAATGGTTGCACAGGGCAGTAATCTGCCAACCCAGAGGACTGCAGCATGGTTAGGCCAAGCCCCACCCCAAGAGGGCTTGGGACTCTACCTGTCCAGCCATCTGGGCCCCATCCCCATGCAGGGAGGAACCAATATGGGGGCACGATGTGGCCTTGAGTCCCACCCACCAGCAAGCAACCACATGACTGCTTGCATGCCCAGGGACCTGGGCAATCAGGACTCCTTTCCCGACAGGGAGCAAGGGTGACAATGAACCTCAGGTAGGACCCCTGTGCTGTAAAGGGGTCTTAGCCCCACCCACTAGCTGATGGGGGGGTCTTAGCTCCACCTTCTAGCAGATGGTTGCACAGGGCAGCCCCAAGGGGGCTTGGGACTCTACCTGCCACCCCAAGGGGGTTTGGACTCCACCTGCCTAGCCATCCGGGCCCTGCCCCCACACAGGGAGGTACTGGCATCAGGTGGGGGGTGGGGGAGTGTAGGATGCTCCTTCTGTGTCACTCTTTCCAGCTAATCTTCAGGAGGAGGAAGAATATAAATAATACAAACACCATCATAGAATAGATGAGGGACCAGGTAAACATATAGCCCACACATCTGAGTAGGACACTGGAGATGGGATATCAAGAAAACCAGAGTATGCAAGACTGGAGGAGCAACTACAGATATAAGATGTCAAAAATTCATACTTATGTGCTCATCAGGTCTGGAGAAACCAAAATCTCATTTCTGAGATGCCATCTAAGAGAGTAAGGTGCCCTTCCCTACTCCACGGAAAAGGAAGGCCACAGAGTTGGGGCATTGGTCCCCAGCAAAGCTGCACACTGAGGGTGAGGAGAGGATATAAAACTGCTATTCATAGATACCTGTTCCCACAGAGAACCTTCTTCACCAACACTGGCATGGGGTGAGACCCCCTAAACCAGACACCAGAACTGTATGGTAAAGAAGCAGCAATACAAGCCAGTGGAAGGATTGGAGATGACAGCCAGCATTAAGAAAACATGGACAGACCACAAATAAAAATAGACTGGCTGCCCAATCCAAGGTTAACATAGAAAACCTACCAGCATGGTTCACCTGGTCCCAAGAACACAGTCCCTCACCACAGGAAAGAAAGAAACTAATGGACTTAACACAGATTAACAAGCAACAAAGACAGAGGGGCCTGAGTGAACAGAGGGGGAATCAGAGGGAGGGGGAGGTATCTCAATAACCATTTACCGAGGTTGTGATTTAAAGAATAAAAATAAAATAAAATATATATACATAAATAAAATGGTAGTGCTAATGGTTATAATGTTAATACTATTCCCATTTCATAAAACAAATTCCAAAGCAGGTAGAGAACAGAAGATAAAATGTTCTTTGGTCTTTGCATCTTGCTGTAGAATTTTAAATATATAGCAAGCTATATATTTTATGATATATTTTAAACTAAAATCATCTGTTCTTTATCTTCTAATAATTAGAGCAGAATTGCATCTTACTGCTGCTAATAGTAATAAAAGAAGCACTTCCACCAAGAGGCTTACATGCTACCCCCATATCTCCACAGATCTCTGAGAAATCCCAGCACATTTTGTGCATGTGTAACATCAGTATCAATGGGCAGTGGAAAACAGCAAGTGAAAAACCTTTCCATCACTGCAATTAGGGGTATCGGATGAAGATAGATTCATGTGGTATTGAGGGAAGCAGACATTGACCTCATCAAGAGGACAGGAAAGCTCGCCAGGATGAGGTGGAATGCATGATTACAATTATGCAGAACCTGCACCAATATGAGATTCCTGACTCATTCTTGACTAGACAGAAGAATGTGAAATACACCCAGGTTCTGGGCCAGTTCTGTGAAGACCTGGAGCAAGTGAAAAAGATTCAAGAGGGTTGTGCCACTTCTGGGGAATTCAAGTCAGAAGCTAACACACCAAGACCACAGGATGTTATGGTCCACCGTGGGAATGTCTAAGAAGTAATCAATCTGTACACCCTGTCTGTTTTCAGTTTATACACCTAAAAGAATAAAATAAAATAAGTCAGAGGTTCATTTTGTTAGTGTGGCAAAACAACTTTTGGAATGTTTTCCCGTTTTGCCAGGCACGGTGGCTCGTGCCTGTAAGTTTCAGCCTATGAAGCGGCCAGGGCTAGGGATCGCAGTTCGAGTTCCAGCCTGGGGCCCATAGCAAGACCTAGTTCCAAAAAAATAGCTGGGCATGGTGGCTCGCGCCTGTAATCCCAGCTACCTGGGAAGCTGAGGCTGGGGGTTGCTTGAGTCTGTAGTACCCCGGGCAACGAGAACCTGTGGTTCCACAGGCAAAAATAGCAAGACCTCGTCTCAAAAAAAAAAAAAAAAAAAAAAAAATATTTTCCCTGTTTTCACTTAACAAATGGAGAAGCAGCATTCATTCTGAGCTAGGCATTGTTCTGAGTACTTTACAAGCAGTGTTTACTTTTGCAAGTCTTTAGTTAAACATACCAGGTAAGTTACTACTATACTCTATATGATAAATTTTGAATAAATATTTATAAACATTAATCTTAACTCCCACAAAGCATTGGGTCCAAGCAGTCAGAACTTGAAATACATCACCAAAAAATAAACTACAAACAAAACAATTTTGTATAAATAGATGTAGAAATTACCAAAAGTAACTTATTGTTTCTATGGGTTATTGTAGATGCCAAAAAAAAAAAAAAAAAAAAAAAAAGACTGTAATTTGTCAGGGGCTCTGATATAAATTCAGGTTATAGCAAAAGAGAAAGGAATCTCTCTTCATATTTGTTATTTTTGTTTTGTTTTGTTTATCTATATTTCACATCATTTCAGTCGCTGGAGGTCACCCACCACCTCCCCCTCCCACCCGCTCCAGCTGGTCCCCATTCTCTTCTTGTGCAGTTTCATTTGGTTGACCATATATTAGTGAAACCATTTGGTTTCTGTCTCTTTCCATCTGGCTCGTTTCTGCTAGAATGATTTCTTCTAGGTACATCCAGGTTTCCATAAATTCATCAAATTTGTCGTTTTTAATTGCTGAGTAATATTCCATTGTGTATATGTACCACATTTTTTTCATCCAGTCATCTGTTTTGGGGCATTTAGGTTGCTTCCATGTCCTTGCAATTATAAATTGTGCTGCGGTAA